>CANNZV010006743.1:0-15589 GCA_947561585.1 Caprella mutica | reverse complement strand
CATTAACATTGCATCTGTTGCCTAAATATTCATCAATTAATCTTCTTACATCAGTTAAATGTCCATAGATGAGAAAATTATTGAGCAAAATGATCAGATACCTAAAGTATTTTGAAGAATAATGTGTAAGTTAACATCAGCTGTTGTGCTAACGAGAACCGTTACTCAACTTACTCAGTCAGGTCTGAGAGTGACGCACACACGTGTACTCTCCCTCGTTTCTAAATCTACACTAGAAGCTAACACGATTGTAACGGCTTCCATGGGCTATGTTAGCCGCCTGGCCGTGTGCGAATGCTCCTGATACTGTCAGTCTGTCGCTAGGGTGACGTCATATGTGTGCTGTGACGTCACCACACGACACAGAGGAACAACAAGGTGCTATCACGATGGTCCCGCTTATTATACGTTGTTGGTTAAGGGGCCTTTACACGGTAAGTGCTCAGTGCCACTTTGTGGTGACACTGCTCTATGCCACGCCCACTTTGCTACTTGCCCCACCCTTTTTGGCAAAACTTGGTGGTGACCAAGCTATCGCTCTGAGAGCGAACGCTCACCACAAAGTGCCACTGTCTATCAGTAGCGATTGTCAGACAATCAACAACCCCTTTCATTGGCCTAGTTGAAGAGCACCCATGCCTATGGAAAATAAAATCAAAATATTATAAAGATAAAACACTAACAGCGTTAGTGTTTAATAGCATATTAGATGCTAACCACGATACTAAAGTGTCAGTGCCCACCAAAGCACATTCTGCTCGCGTAAAGGCGCTGAGCTAATTGGTGGGCAGTGTGGTGAATAGTGGCACTGACCAGTGCTCGTGTAAAGCACAGTATAAAGATTAGGGGAGTAGACCAGTTGTGTGTTATTATTTTTCAAGTGGATGGCGCGTGACGTCAGCAATCTTTATCCAATCAGAGGCTCCTTGAGTCACGTGATTGTGAAAAGTGTAAACAATGAATCAAAGATGGCGAACGCGCGTAGTAAGAAGGTGGTTAAGTGTTTTTTCAAAGATTGTAAAAAAACAGCAGATAACAGTTGTAATGTTTTCTACAATTTTAGAAAACATGATTATAATGAATGGATTCAAATTTGTTGCAATCAGCAACTTTCCAATTTAGCTGAATCTACAATACTTAAAAATTGCTATGTCTGTGAAGACCATTTTTCAAGATGGCAATTCAAAAAATTTTTGACACCATTCAAAACTAAGTTGAGGAGAGATGCTATTCCATCAGGTATGTACTATGTAATATTTATCTTCTTTTAACCGGTGTTGATTATCTGCTTTTCATAATCATTACTAGGGCATGTTTCAAAGTATGGACAAAGTCGCCACTCGCCAGTCTGTATATTGCCGACTTTTGGGGGGTGAAATAAGTTGAAAAACGTGTATATAACAAGTAAATCACTCATACAATAATCTCAAGAGATATAAATGCATCAGACATGAAGCATGAGGATATTTTCAAGTGTAAAATCTTCACTAGGAAGATGAATTTCATCTTTGGAGTATCTCAAATAAGACAAATTTGGAGACCTGGATCCATTTTCTCACTAAACTGGTGACTTTCCTGCCACACTTTGAAACATGGTTACTAGGTACCTAGGTTACAGGTACTCCCCAAGTAAAATTACTAATATAGTATGTGTATGGCTCACTCAGTCTGCAATTGCAAAGTGTGTGAAATGTGTCTCCAAGATTTTATTTTGAGGACAATTTGTCTCCAAAGATTTTCAAATATGTCTCCAAAAAGTCAAAATGACCAAAATATTTCAAATAAATAAATACATATAAACATAGAAATTAATTAGAAAATTGTCTCTTAAGATTATCTTGCAAAGAACAAAGATATTTATTTAAAATGTCTCCAAAAATCTTTGGCGACATCCAGTGTGCAAAAGATGCATGAAGTTGTGATTTTTATCCGGCGACTATTGAGACCTTGAAATTGGTCTCCTGAATTATTTGGCGACAATTTTCTAATTAATTCCTATGTTTAGGTTCATGTAATTATTGGAGAGAAATTAGAAAATCTTTCGAGAGAAATTGCCCCATAAATTAAATATCCGAAGACTGATTGTACATGCTTTGCAGACTGGGGTGACATTGACGGGCAGTCACGGGCTTTGCTGACTTGTGCCTCACAGGCTCATAATCTCTAGGGACCACTGATCAGTCATGTCACAGACTCACAGAGGCTGGCAAACTGTGGGCTAATCTTGAGTCAAAATTTCACTAAAATTCTGAGCCAAGGCTGCCAAACCAATATTGGGTCATTTTTGAAAATTTCAAGCCAAAATTAACATGGGTGCATAGGAGTTTTAAAATTTTGACCATTTGAATAATTGAAATGACATCCAGTCTGCTGTCTTGCAAAATAGGTATAGGACATTTTCAATCTTTTCTGTGCGAACAATCCTTAATTTAATTTCCTCCTATATATTAACATCTTTTTTCATGGTGAACAGCCATGTTTCAAAGTATCAATTCTGCAGAATATGAGACATTTACATTTTCTGTGCAAACAATCCTTTATTTCTTCCTATATTTACATGTATTTTACTGAGAACAGAAGCCAAAATAAAGGATTTCTTGGAGAACACTCCAGTCTAGTCACTCCTTTGTATGAACAAAGTTGCCAGTATAGGTACTGGCTACCTTTGAGAGGTGAAATAAGTTTGGACACCTGTCCATGTTAAAGAGTATGTCAGTTGAAGCCAATTAATTGGCTTAGATTTCTAAAGATCAAAACTCTAAATATGTGTAATTGACTTAAAATTTTGAATTAACATTTACACCAATCCCACTTGGCAAAATGTGTCGCCTAAAGTTTGGACATTTTAATATGAACTTTGCTGCCAGCTTGCTGTAGCTATATGGGGAATTTTCTGTGTGAACAATCCTTAATTTCCTCCTACTGCTACATTTACATGTATTTTAATGAGAACAGAAAGGAAAATAAGATATTTCTTGGAGGATACTTAATGAGTTCCTGCAGCTTGGCTAAAACCCACAGACTTCACCAATTATATTATTTTTTTATAGCTATAATCAGACTTTGCCAGAATATTATTTTCAAAGGGGAAATCTGATGTTTCCTGTTAAAGAGAATGGGAGTTAAAACCAATATATAATTTTCTTAAAATTTTGAACTATTTCCTATATTCCCATGTTAATGATGTTAATTTTCACTTGAAATCTTCAAAATTAGTAATCCAAGGTGTCCATGATAGATTGAGGAGCTGAATAGCTCTGTGTGACAGTGTGTAGCTATCGTGTTTGTATGATAAGACCAGTGGTAGACCATGTTAATGAGTGTATCGGTTAAACCCAATTAATTGTCTTCCATGTTTTAGAGTTTGTCAAATTGTAATCCAAACATACACATAAGAATTAGTTTATAAAATCATAAAGGGTTAAATTTTCTTTTAATGTCCATTTATAATTAATGTTATCTGTTATAAGTGTCTTGTATCTGCATGATATTTGTATGTATTTGAATGAAACAATTTTTGTAAGTATACTTATATTTATTAAGCTAGGCAATCTTCCTCGGTGTACAAAATTTTATCATTTTAATTTTTTAAATGAAAAATGGATCCTACTCTCTTTGACCGTGACTTTTACCCTCTAAGGTCCCACTTTACAAAAATTCTTAAAAAAAAACAAGAAAATTAATATTTATGAAAAGTTTAATTGAATTAGTAGAGCTTCACAAATTACAAATTTACTAGTATTAATAATTACCAGTACTAAATTGACTGCTATTAACTTTACTATTAGTTATAATTTACTAATAGATACTATTAGTTATTAATATTTACCATTGTTTATTCATATTTACTATTGTTTATTCATATTTACTATTGTTTATTCATATTTACTATTGTTTATAAATAACTAATATCATTCATTAATAATTACCATTATTTATGAATATATAGTTATTTACTAATATTAAATATACTAATGATAAATAGCTATGTAATATATTGAATAGTGATAAATGTTAATAAATAATAGTAAATTTAATATTGCCAATCAACTAATTATTGATATTAATAAATTTATCAGTTGTGAAACTCTACTTCAATTTAACTTTTTCAAAATTATCATTTATTCTTTTAATTCTATATTTTTTTTTTGTCTAACACAACTTTTTTGAGCTCAAATATATCCCTAATCCCTATTGATTGTTGTAAATAGTAATTTTCCAACCTATAGCAAAGTAGTCCAGCCTTTTTTGTTTTAATAAATTTTTGTCAGGTGGGGTCTTTGAGGTCAAAGAGGGTAAATGCCCTTTTCATCTAAAAAGTTGAAATAAACAAAGTTCTGACCTGATGTAGCTAAATGCATTTTGACCTTATTTCAAAAGTTCACAAGGTCATAATGTTTGACTTATAAGAGCTAGTGAGCTGAGATTCTCAAAATTGTTTTTGGGGCACTAATACCCACAGTACCAACTTTCATGCAAATCTGTTGGGGTGTGGTATTAAATTTCATATTTTTTGGACCACTTGTCATGGAATGCCCCACTAGCCTTCTTTGGAAATCATTGCTTCTCATCCAAGACCTAAACCACTTTCATGGCTAATCCCTATATTCTATCAGAATCCATTTCAATTTCTCCTTCACCAGTATGTAAATAGAGGTTATAATTTATCAAAAAAATTATTTTGATATAGCAATGTTTTCTAAAGAATACCAGGATTCTAATATTCATTTATCTATGATGAAATGTTCAATATACTACTAACTATTTGAGATATCTAGTTGATCTTTTGCCAATTTTTGCACCTTTTTTGTTCCAGAACTCTTGGTGGATTCAAAAGAAGAATCTCAATTTGAAGTAACAGTTGTGAGTAGTTACACATTAAATAATAATATTTTTTGAATATTCTTATTTAGTTTAGAATCCGTTTGAATTAAATGATTTTTCTATAATACAACAATTTTTCTCAGCATGTTTCATCAATACCAAATGTTCAACCAAGAAGTAGCTCAAAGAAAAGAGCTGCTTCAGTCATACATCATGGTAGCAACTCTAAGAAAAGGAAAGAAGATGTAGACACTCTTCCACCTGATGAGAGAGACGGATACATATCTGTGAGTTATGTTGATTTTAATCTAGTTTTATTTAGACCGCTTGTGTTAAATAGGAACAATGCTCGACAGAGTATATTTGCAATTAATTAAAGTTATTCTATCTTGTATCAACTAATATATATTGTATTTTTTTTAGCTTGACACTTCAACATCCAGTGGTCAAAGAATTTTGGCAGATGAGGATTATCTTTCTCCTGTAAGTAATTAAATTTCAATAAATTGATTTAGCTACATTTTCTTAAGAAATTCGATACTTCTCCGTGTTGCTACTTGTAAATCTGATATCAAAATAATTAATTAATTGTCGTGGGAGAAAAGTGACAGTTTTGTTTTTCCTTCACAGCTTGTCAGAACTGCAGGTGGATGTAGGCGGAAATTATTCAGAAATCCGCACAAAACTGGCAATTTGGCAAAGGATGATGAATCTAGGACGTTTTCTCCTGGCATCTCCTCTAAAGGATCCTTCACTTCCTGTCAAAAGAGTTAGGAGAAGTGTTCCTAGAGTGAGGAAGGTTTCTGTTCTGCCTAGGAAAAGTAGGAGAAATCCTTCTTCCAAAAGGGTGAATGTGGATGATTTTGGAAATAAATATGGCAAAATTCTTGGTAGCAATCTTACCGAGATATGCAAGATTGCTATGTTGCAGAACAGGTTTAAGAAACCACGATATTCACCATTGCAAAAATATCTTGCGTCAAATATTATGGTCGGAACATCAAAGAATGGATATAAATTTCTTTCAACCTTGGTTCACCTACCATCAACTGAGACAGTCATGAAAGGACTGAGAAAACTGAAAACCAAACCTGGCATAACCAAAAAAGGTGCATCAATTCTCAAGGTGAAAGTTAATGCCAAAACTGATAAAGAAAAATTGTGTTTCCTCCTTTTGGATGAAATGTCATTGAGGAAGGGTCTTGCTCTAGATCAATCTTCTGGTACCATATATGGATTTGTTGATGATGGTAAAATCAGAAAAAAAGAAATGGCCTCAAGTGCACTTGTTGTCATGGCAGTTGGAATATGCAAGAAATGGAAATTTCCATTGGGATATTATTTCACAGGCAAAGTGATACCTTCTACAGATAAAGCAATTGTTGTGAAGGACGCCATTACTGCCATGGAAGAAGAAGGATTTATTGTTGTTGGTATTACAACTGATCAAGGGTCTAATTTTGAACGTGCTTTCAAAATGATGGGGGCATCTCCAACTTCTCCCAAAATTACTCACAAGGGAAAATCCTACTATGTATATAGGGATCCACCACATCTTATAAAAAATGCACGAAATTATTTGGAGAAAGGTAATGTAGTTGTCCCTGGTGGATTTGGCATAGCAAAGTGGGACCACATTAGGCAGCTTTATCACCATGATTGCGAAAGTAGCTTCAAATTAGCTCCCAGAATCTCCAAGAGACATATTGATGGCTTGAGATTTGCTAATAAAATGAAAGTTATTCTAGCCGTTAAAGTAATGTCAAATTCTGTCTCTGCCGCTCTCGATTATCTAGCAGCATCCAACGAAATTGACTGCAGCTCTCTCGCCACCAGTAGTTACCTCAAGAAATTTAATGATCTCTTTGACGTTTTGAATTCATCTCATCAACGAGATTCAGTCAAGTTGAGGAGACCAATTAAGCTTGAATCTGCTGGCTACAACCTACTTCAGAAAAGCTTAACCTGGCTGAAGGAACTTGAAGAGCTGAATTCAAATCGTCGAGTAAATTTCATCAAGGGCTGGATTCAGAGCATCTCTGTAATTCTCGAACTTGCAGAGCGTCTTGGTGAATATGATCTTGTTTTCCTCAACACACGTCATATTTGCCAAGACCCGCTGGAGCTTTTCTTTGGCAAGATAAGAAATAAAGGAAAGTTTCCTCATCCTTACCAATTTTCTTGTCAGTATGCCAAAGTAGCCTCTGAATCTTTGGTCAGAGCACCAACTACTGGCAATTGTACAACGGAGAGAATTCTAGCAAGAGAAATCTCTAACCCTTGCACTGAACGCATAGTAGATACTATCTCATTTCTACAAGCACCGTCTACTGAAGAGTCTCCTGCAGTCAGACTAGTGGAAGATAATGAAGTAGCTGAAGCTTTAAACTACTCGGCAATCACAATTGTTGGGGGAGTGAAAGAAGAGGCTACTCCAAAGAATGCGGCTGCATATTTTGCTGGATATCTTGTTAAGAATCTAAATGACTCTCACATGAAGCATCACAAAAAATCTTTGCAATATTTTGGCAAGAACCCAAGATTGGAATTATCATCTGTTCACCTCTTTCAAAGAGTATGAACAGAATGATAATTTGTCAGCATCTTAGGGTCTTCGATATTGTGACACTGCCTTTGTAGACATTATATGTCAGAATGAGCGAGTTTTTTTGCATTGTTTTGATCGTCATTGCTACATAGAAGGATTCACTAAATTCACTTATAATTTCATCAAAGATCATTGCCCTCATCCAACGCTCTGTGATGAAATTATTTTGAATGATCTGATATCCTTCTATGTGAAATGTAGATCACTTCAATGCATAAAAACTCAAAATCGTGATTCTTTTTGTGATAGTTCAAGTGATAAGTTGAGAAAATTGACTAATAAGTAGTAGTCTAATATGAGCATTCCATCTCTTGTTATTTTATTATTCATATTAATTCCATTTTCTGTTATTTTATTAGCATTTGATTAATCATTATTCTTTTGTTTATGTTCGATTTTCATTTAATTAGCTATTAATTTTCTATATCCCAATTCCGCTTTATTCAAGTTCAATTTATTTATTTATTTTTCGTTATTCAACTAAGCTTTTTGTTAATTTTTGTTTATGTTCAATTCTAAATGAATTACCGATCTATTTAATATTTCAATATCATAATCTCTTTAGCTATTTAATTTTCAGTTATTTATTTATTTCATAATTCAATGCAGAATTTCCATTTTGTTTTACGATTTTCATTTTTTCTGTATCTCATCATTTATTTAATTTTCATTATTTTATTTATTATATCTATTTCATTTCTTGTTATTAAATTAAGATTTTTATTTACTGTCCGATTTTCATTGAATTGGCTATTCGTTTTTCTGTATTTCAATTTCTTTTTTATACCTATTTCATTTATCAACTACCTAAGCATTTTTATTTTATAGTATCATTTCACTTTAAAGCATTTCAGTTGAGAAGCTTCTGAATAAAGTTATCCCTTCATAAGACTGAAATGATTATATAATGTTTGTTTAATTATCCTTTTCTTAAGTAATCCTTTGAATGAGTTTTTTAAATAACAAATGAATACCTAGAAAAACTGTCGAGTCTACTAATACATTAAATATCTAACTAATTACGATTATTGATTGAATTTGGCAAATGGTTTAAAAATTAATAGAAGAAAGTTAATAACAAAAGGATAAATTATTAATGTATCATTGAGTGTAGTATATTTTAAAATTGAACTTCAATAAAAGTTAATAACGTGACTATGCAGTTTCTTATAGTAATTGCCTTCGTTAGAAATTATTTAATTTGAATTATACTTTTATTCTTAAATTCTATTCATATTAATAAAGTTGTAAAAGGTTAAGCAATGAATTTAATATTTTCATTCAGTTCAGTGCGTTTCATACAAATACTACAGAGTAAACAGTAGTAAATTTTCCCGCTCGTGACGTCACGCACCACCGGTCTCTTCTGCAACGCTATTGGTCAGTTTAAAAAAGATGTCTCCCATATGAGATTGGTCTACTCCCCTAATCTTTATACTGTGTGTAAAGGCCCCTTTAGTCGTTACACCGCTTCCTTCTAATAGTACTTCCATGGATCAGTTTAAGTTTACCTGCGGTGATGTTAGGTTGTGGTCTATAGCTGCTCCGTGAAGCAGTTAGCCGGTATGGTTTTATAACTTGTAAATTCAATGGATAATTTCGTGAAATTAAGTGCTCGTAGTGTTGTAACAGAGAAATTATGTTAATGAGTTTGTGTAATTGAAGAAATCTTTATTTAACATAGGCTTAACAACTTCACTTCTAGGTAGTAGCTATAGGGTGATGCGAGAGTATTGCGTACAGGCATAGCTAATCTTATACTTCATTTTGAAACTATTTAGCTATAACGTTTGGTTAGCAATTTCAAGTTTTCAATTTTGTTGCCGTTTATTGTTAGATTGATACCTTCATATTCGCTTGATTTGATGATTTTTCGGTTCAGGGTATTTTCTAATAAAGTAAAGTAACGTAATTGAGGCACCTGATTGGAAGATTTGTCTTTTCAATAAAAGCAAGTTAACAAGGTTTCGACTTTTGTTATCAGCCATAATAAATGAACGTAATGGAGGCACCTGATTGGAAGATTCGTCTTTTCAATAAAAGCAGGTTAACAAGGTTTCGACTTTTGTTATCAGCCATAATAATAAATGAACGTAATGGAGTCACCTGATTAGAAGATTCGTTTTTTCAATAAAAGCAAGTTAACAAGGTTTCGACTTTTGTTATCAGCCATAATAATAAATGAACGTAATGGAGTCACCTGATTAGAAGATTCGTCTTTTCAATAAAAGCAGGTTAACAAGGTTTCGACTTTTGTTATCAGCCATAATAATTTACCGCAATTCAGACAGCTTGACATTGAATATAATTTTTTTCGGTAAATTTACTTAATTGAAATTAGAGCTTTCTAAGTTTTAATTATTTTGAAACGAGATTCGGAAAATCATCAAATCTATAATTTAGTTTTGCAAATTCCATGGTACTTCATAATGGTTTCATTTAAAATTTTAAATATAGTTATCGGTTTGCAGAAATTAACATGAATACCAATGATTTATTGAAAGATGTGCTTGAAAAGCCTTCTGTTAAAAAACCTGATGGTATGAAGACTACGGGGAAGAAAATTGATGAACCTGGTCTAGATAAATTTTCCAAACCCAGTAGGTACTGATACCATCAAGGATAAGAATTTCTAAAGTGGTGGCTCGTCTAAGAATTCCGAAAAAGGGAAAAGAATGAAGGACAGGAGAAAGGTTCGTATATTGGCGCTATTTTGCTGGACGGATTCAAAACCTTGAAGAACTCTATGGAATCCATGAGCGTCAACATCGCGCAACAAGTTAGCGATGAAATTCGCAACACTCTTGATTATGGTTTTGTTGAAGATGATGAGTGTTGTGAGGATGACATGCTTGTTGAGAACGAGCCTCAGGTACAAGGAAATTTGTTAGAAGATATCACGAAGGATTTTCAAGTGGAAGAAACGAAAGGTCTGGAGATTCCTGCTGTTCTTGCAAAACTAGTTAATTCCCTCCTTGGAACTAAAACTAACGAGAGTTCGATTTCTTCCAGAGAAAAGAATTACTTATACCCTAGCAATGTTACTTTCGTTGAAGCACTGAAAGTCAACAAGATTGTCCGGGATGCAATGCCTAGTCCAAGCCGCAGCAGAGATAAGTTAACCCAAGGAATTCAGAAGGATTTCTTGATGAGTGCTATTCCGACTGTAAAAGTAATTGAGAAGCTTTTTGAAGCTAGGGATTTGCCCCAAGACTTGGATATAAACCAGTTGATTACTACTCTTTCAGATTCCTTGGCTTTTTTAGGTACAGCTAATCTCAAGACGATTACGAATCGTAGAGAGAGTATCAGAAGAGATATTCCTGATAAGTTAAAAGGATTGTGCAATCTTGATACCGAGTTTACTGGCTCTTTACTGTTTGGAGGGAGCATTTCAAGAATGGACAATAGTACCAGAGGAAACCGATTCAACCCTTACAACAGGCGTTTAAACTGGACAAAGCGTTCATAGAGGGGCAAAAAGATTTTGAAGGTACCAAGGTGAACGAAGAAGAAAGGAAATTTGTAAGTGAATTTGTGGGAGGAAATATAATATTTTTTAGAGATTCATGGAAATTATATACTAATGATTTAAATGTGTTAGATATTGTTTCGGCTGTGAAAATTAACTTCATTGAACTACCTCAACAAGATTTTGTACCGAAAAAAATTTCTTGTTCTGTTGAGGAGGGTGAAAGTATTGATTCAGAAATTGATAAATTCGCGAAGAAAGGAATTATTGAGAAAGTAGTTCATTGCAATGGAGAGTACATTTCTCCTATTTTCACCAGACCAAAATCAAGTGGGAAATTGAGAATCATTCTGAATTTAAGTAAATTAAATGAAAACGTTGTTCATGAGCATTTGAAGATGGAAGTTTTTCAACGGCATTATCTTTAATCGATCAAAATTGTTTCATGGGTTCTATTGATCTTAAAGACGCTTATTATTCTGTTAGTGTTGCTAAGGAATATAGAAAATATTTGAGGTTTACTTGGAGATCAGTTCTTTATGAATTTACTTGTTTGCCTATGGGACTTGCTTGTTCTCCTCGCATATTTACTAAATTACTTAAACCCATTTTCGCCCCCAGGGTCTCTATCCTGAAGCTGTCAGTGGTGAAAGGAAGAGAAGAAGGGTGGCACTGAGTATATATAGGTATGGAGGTAGCATGCCTTGCAAGGAAAAGTGATGCCAAAAAGTGGCGCCATGGGCGTGTCTTCCCCCAATGCACCCCTGCTACTGTGTGCAATGGGGTTGTATGCCCCTCCTCCAATGATCAGTGCCACAGATGATTGAATATTGGAAGATGTAGCACTACAGTATTTTCTAGCGACACTTGGCACCGGATTCGTCCGTACCGTGACGTATCCTTGGAGTTGCCTACGATTGATATATTACTTATTTTTAATTATTCAAAAACTACATAAAGAGAAGAGAATGACATTGAACTTAAATATGCTATTAAAAATCAAAATATTCATTTATGATATTAAACTGATAATGAAATTATATATTTATAAGTAATAATTATTTCTGTTCTGTAGGTACATGTTTGTACGTGTGTGTGTACTCAGTACAAATTTGAAGCGTTGCCCGTTGTCGGTTTATTTCTGATGCAATATCGTTAGCGTGCGGTCGTGCGCTGTATTCTGTGACTAAATTTACTAATTATTATATCTTTCGTAAAAATTAAACTAGTGAGAAATGGGCAATGTACATCTAAAGATCGGTACAAGTTGTTTTTGTCCAGAAAACATGATTGCAATCTGTGGTTAAGACTTGCACAATGGCATTAGGGTAAGTTTTGAATTACCGGTCAGTTCCACATTTTCGGTCATATTCTAAAAAGTAAATAATTATTAAAACATTGTTATTTATAATGTGACTGAAGATGTGGAACTGACCGGTAATACGGAACTTACCGTGAGACTGAACAGTTAATAAGTCACTATTCAGTTTGCTCGGAATATTTTGGTTCTGACTTCGATTCTTGTTTTCTATTTTATAATAAATATACGTTAAAATATTAAACTTTAATTAACCTATTATCCTGAAAATTTAAATAACTACCTCAGTTTCCTCTTCATGGTAGTAAAAGAAAATGTAGCTCTTACCGTTATATATGTATATACATATACTCGTTTGTACTATGTGACGTCACGGTACCCCTCTCTCTGATACGCTCTCAGTTAAATAATTATTTGGCCACTAGCGTCCACGTAGCAGTGAAACATCTTCCTATATTCAATGATCTGTGTAAGTGCCAGAACATTGAATATTGGAAGATGTTTCGCTGCTACCTGGACGCTACCCCTCAGAGAGAGGGGTACCGTGACGTCACATATTACAAACGTACATACAAACGTGTATATGTATATATAAACTGTTAGAGCTAAATTTTCTTTTACTACCAATAATGGGAAACCAAAGCAGTTACACGTAAATTTTATTTTTTAGGAAAATAGGTTAATTAAAGTTTAATATTTTAACGTATATTTATTATAAAATAGAAAACAAGAATCGAAGTCGGAACTGAAATATTTCGAGTCTTTATTTAACTGTCCCGTCTCAGCGCCATTGTACAAGCCTTTTACCCACAGATTGTAATCATCTTTTCTGGACAAAAACAATTTGTACCGATCTTTAGATGTTTTGGTACAATTGATAAATGAACATTTTCATAAATTGCCTATTTCTCACTAGTTTCATTTTATGAAAGATATAATAATTAGTAAATTTAGTCACAGAACACAGCGCAAATCCGCATGCTAACGATATTGCATCAGAAATAAACCGACGATTCAAATTCATACTGAACACACACACACGTACAAAACATGTACTGAACAGAAATAATTAGCTATATTACTTATAAATATATAATTTTATTATCAGTTTAATATCATAATTGAATATTTTGATTTTAAATAGCATATTTAAGTTCAATAACCTTCTCTTTATGTTGTTTTTGAATAATTAAAAATAAGTAATGAATCAATCGTAGGCAACTCCAAGGCGGTACGGACAAACTCGGTGCCAAGTGTCGCTAGAAAATTGAAAATACTGTAGTGCGACATCTTCCTATATTCAATGATCTGTGGTCAGCAAGGGTGGTCAGCACAGACCAGTAAAGTAGAAGATGTCTCAATACAGTCATTTTAAATATCTAGCGACTGATGGCACGTCAAAATGGTCAGTGCGTGACCACAGTTAATAGTTAATCATCCTTTCTACATTCGCTATTGCATTATTTCAGATGTTATTATTAGGTATATTTTATGATATCTCCTAATGCGAAAATTATATTTTTGTGATAGTAAATGTTCATATTCCTTTATTGTTTCAAAATATTCATATATAATCTCATAATTCATTTTTCTTTTATTTGAACTTGTTCCGTTTTGTTGTTCACTGTTCACGCCAAAAACCAAACATTCCGCTGCAGAGTGTGGGAAGAAGAGGTTGTCTATAATTATTGCTCTCGAAATTACAACAGTCGTTAATCTTAGAGTTGTGTGTATACTTCAAAATATTTCAATCAATGCGTACTTATAACTTCATAGTGTTATAAATTTATTAGTTTTAAAATAACAGCTGAAATCTTGGGACAGATAACTACCTATTCCAATAAATACCTAGGGTAATATCGAATTACCGGTCAGTTCCACATCTTCGGTCATATAAGAAAAAACTATACTTTAATAATTATTTAATTTTTATTTTAATTGGTATCAATGATTCTTGCAGGTATCATGGATACCAACTAAAATAAAAATTAAATAATTATTAAAATAACTATTTTTCTTATATTACCGAAGAGGAACTTATCCTAGCTACCTAGGTAGATACATGACCATTAACATTTTTAGTAATCATTCAAGTGCTTACTTTTATCCCTATCTATTTTTCACTAATCAGTGATGCTAATTGATGTTCAATAATTTATATGCTATAATTATACCTTTCAAATAAAATAAATTTTTAATTAACCTACTGTGAAAATAATTTATTTGGTGTGGTAAATCATTATGTATACTGTATAGTATATATGGTCTTTACTGTTAATAAGAAAGGGTGGGAAAAATTGTATATTATAGAAAATGTTCACTATATTATATAATAAATGGAAACTATATTACCTTACTGCAATTATGATTAAAATAATCAATTAAATTCAAAATAGTTTTGGTTAAGTCTCCCCTCAAAAATGAACATCATAGAAAACTAGCATATTTGAATTAGTCCCCCCTAAAAACTTCCAATTTAAGTGACCTTACGCATCTACCGTCTCTGATTGGTTCTCATTTTCCCGCGGTCTGTCTGCTCTCAAATTAATGTGCAGTGGTGTCCACGCAGTATTGGAACATCTTCTACTTTACTGGTCTGTGGTGGTCAGTGCTAACCGAGTAACAGTCGAGGAATTTTATGTTGTTCTGTACTGTTTGTAGCTATCACAATTTTGATAACAAATTATTTACCAATTGTGATGATATTTTATTTCTGATATCATATTGTTTACTACTTACTAAACATTATTTTTTATAGTTGGCTCCTCATTCAATTTTATTATATTTATATTAAAAGGTAAATTAAAAGTTAAACTATCATAATTATTTTAATCGCAACTCATTTTTAACACGACTTTCTGGTTTATTAAAACTTAGGTAGGCTTGCATGCTTCATTTACCATTTCTTCTCATTTTCCTCTTAGAGTTTTTGCTAGGTAGGAATTTAGGTTTCATCTACTTACTCATTTTCTTCTGAATCTGTCAGTTCCATCTTTCCCAATACACATTCTTTTTAATTAAGTAACTTCTTTTCTGCATACATGAGCTTGGCAGACGAATAGTGGTAGATGAATTTGTTCACGGAGCCACTTTCCTTTCTGACTGCCCCTTCAAGTCCTTTGTATTTAACTTCCTTTTTATGTTAGCGACATAGTTTTTTGTTCCAAAACATACTTCAATTCTTTGAGTCATAAGATTTGAGAATAAAATAGTACCAAGTTACATAGAAGGTTTGTATCATTATACTATCAAACTCAATAGTATTGAATGTAAATGAAAATGATATGCTGCATTATAAGGTGTGATATTTTTAATCCCACCATGCAACTTGTGTTCATGAATGATATTTTTATGGTGGTTTACATAT
>CANNZV010006742.1:0-15596 GCA_947561585.1 Caprella mutica | reverse complement strand
CGTGCTATAAGTTTTGATATTTATTGAGTAGTACAACTCTCTAAAATAATTGTACCTATTCATTTATTTATCAATAACTACTAGTATTTACTAAATACCAAGTGTCATATTATTTATTAATACATTTGTAGTTTCAATATTCCACCTACAAACTTTTTAAATATGAATAATTAGTTTTATAAAATTTACTTGGGTCCACAGTTAAAATAATTTTCTATGCAGGGGTCCAGAAGAAAACGGTAGTGATTAGATATTTACATGTTAAAAATTGACCAAGAAATGCATATTTCTCGTTTAGCATATATGCACACGTGCATATTATATGCTCTTGAAATATATGCAGAGGACTGCATATATGCAATATGCACAATGTCACATCCCTACTGATTAAACATAAAATATATGTATATCGGGGGGCGTGCGGCCCCCCGAACCCCACTGCCAGGTCATTAAACAAACATGAAGTGTGCAGTACAACAAACTAGCGGATACAACAAACTGCATTAGAAAATCTCAGTTATTTCTATCTAAGTAGTTCTTCATTTGTTTAACTATGGAAATAAGGATTTAAAAACAGGGAGGTTGGGCTCCTGACCGTACACTGTTGGCTCCATGCTCAGCAATTAAGGAGTTCTTCTGCGACAAAAGTTCAGCGTTCTCTACCATGTCTAACTAATTGAGTAGGTAGGTAGTTACCTTATTGTAGTAAGGTCACAGGAAATAATGTAGTCATTAGTCACAGGAAATATTGTAGGTAGCTCTTTGACAGCCTAACAAAGTAGGTAATAAACTAATTAGTTAGGTATTTAGCCTAGTAATTTAAGAACAATTAAAGATGATTGCAAATTAAAGCAATAGTGTGTCTAACAACTTCTCAGTTAGTTAGACACTATTAGTTTATTACCATAGTGTCCTATCTATAAATAATTACCTAATCATAGGAGTAGGTAGGCTACCTAGGTAGTTTCTAGTTATTCCATTCAATGGAAGAGAAAACTATCCAAAATGGAAGGTGCAAGCTAAAATGGCACTCATTTGTGATGGATTATGGTCCATTGTTAACGAATCGGAGAACACGTCAAATGAATCTGAAACAGAAAGATTCAACAAGTTCTGTTTAAGAAGAGATAAAGCTCTAGCAACGATTGTTTTAACCATCGATCCAGATGTAATGTATCTAATAGGAAATGCAGAAAATCCTGTTGATGTTTAGAAGGTTTTAGAAACAACATTTCAGAAGAAATCTGTTTCAAATAAGTTTTCATTAAGAAAAAAAAATAATAAACACGAAGATGACTGATAAAATGAGTCTGCAAAATCATGTAAAATTTTCTTTGAAACTTAAGGCCTTGTTACACGGTGCGTGTTACTGTCATGGGTAGCCGGTAAATTGCTCGAAAACAATTGCTCGAAAGACAATTGCTCGAAAACAAATGCTCGAAAAACAATTGATCGAATGAACAATTGCTCGAAAGAACAATTGCTCGAAAGACAATTGCTCGAAAAACAATTGCTCGAACGAACAATTGCTCGAATGAACAATTGCTCGAATTATCAAATTGCTCGAATGAACAAAATTGCTCGAATTATAAAATTACACAGTTTCGATTTATATAAAAGTCAGTTATTCATGAAGTGGAGCTGCACCTAACAATCCTTGTTTCTTTCTAGTAACTGATCATTAATCATTCTATAAATTATTTAATTATTACTCATTCTGCATAATCTTTTTTTAGACCGTTTGTGTCATCTCGTATGTAACATGTGAATTGGAATCATGTGGTGAATCACTACTATTCATGTTTTTCATAGAACCTGAAAACTTATTTATTACTAGCCTATCTGTATGTGGTACCTCAATAGGTGAAATAACTCAAAGTTATGGAAGAGTCTTAATAAATCTATAAAAAAAATTCGGGTTTTATGATAAAAAAAACATGAATAGTAGTGATTCACCACATGATTCCAATTCACATGTTACATACGAGATGACACAAACGGTCTAAAAAAAGATTATGCAGATTGAGTAATAATTAATATAATTTATAGAATGATTAATGATCAGTTACTAAAAACAAACAAGGATTGTTAGGTGCAGCTCCACTTCATGAATAACTGACTTTTATAAAAATCGAAAACTGTGCAATTTTATTATTCGACCAATTTTGTTCATTCGAGTAATTTGATAATTCAAGCAATTATTCATTCGAGCAATTGTTCGTTCGAGCAATTGTTTTTCGAGCAATTGTCTTTCGAGCAATTGTTTTTCGAGCAATTGTCTTTCGAGCAATTGTTCTTTCGAGTAATTGTTCATTCGAGCAATTGTTTTTCGAGCAATTGTTTTCGAGCAATTGTCTTTCGAGCAATTGTTTTCGAGCAATTTACCTAGAACCACTGTCATGACAGTGGACAGCAGCTGTCCCACTGTACTCGCCTGCAAGTATCTCGACTCGCCTCACCCGGTCACACAAGTGCGAGCTACTTGCTTGTAAATAGACAGTTACTGAACCTACACTCGCATTGCGAATTAAAATATTTATTTAATAAATAAATAACTTTTTTATTAATTAAATTAGAAAATTATAAATTTAATTAACCTTTAATTAATTGGATAAATATTATATGATATTAAATTTTTTTATTCATAATATTTAATATAACAATTTAAAACTTATATAAGATATATGTGCTTTATAAACCATCAAATAAAACCCCAAACATTATGAAGCCGATTCAAACGAAAATATGACAAATCGGCTACCTAATTGAATACAAAATTATTCAGGTTTAGAATAGAAAAAACCTATATCTGCATTGCATGACGTACGAGTTACTATTATATTGCAATACCATGCAAGTTGACGTCCGAGTTTCGCAGGCGAGTGGCTAACTCGCCCATGAGTGGCGAGTAAAAACAAATTTTTTTGTAGTAACTCGCTTGTGAGTTACTAACCTCCTGCACATGACAGTTACTCGACTGATGCGGTCAAACTGTGCGAGTAGCTGCACTACAGTAACTCGCTAGGCCAACTCGCACGTTTATTCGCACCGTGTAACAGGGCCTTTATATTAATCTTGCTGCGATTGGTGAATCCCTTGAAAATGATGACAAAGTGTTTTATTTGCTTTGCTCATTACCCGATAGTTATGACATGGTTGTAAGTTGTAACTACTATATAAAATGTTGATACTCTTCCCGACTTTCAAACTGTAGTTCAAATATGATTGGAACAAGAAAATTAAATGAAAGAGAGGCAGTCTGATAAGGAGACCACACAAGCTCTATATGTTAAGAAACAACCAAAGATCGTGAAGAAATGCAATCATTGTCACAAGGCAGGACATATTTTCATTGACTGTTGGATTCTTCACCCAGAATTGAAGAAAAATAACGTACAATTCAAATGCAAAGGTGAAAAGTTGAATCAAGTGATGTCTAAACCAGATTACCCAGATAATTGTGTTGGACTAGTGACACATCAAGCATTTTCTGTACGAAACCATTCAAATCTTAACACATGGGTAATAGATTCTGGAGCAACGAGCCACATGACATTCCAAAAGGAACTCCAAACAGATTTTTCAGAATTGAAGCATCCTGAAGAAGTTAGTGTAGGTGATGGCCGTACACTTGGGGTAAAAGGCAAAGGAAACGTAATTATTAACCTCAACACCAAGCATCATAAAAACAAATTAAAACTTAGGAATGTATTGTACATTCCAGAATTATCGTACAATATTTTGAGTATCTCTTAAACTTCAAATGAAGGTATTACTACTATCTTCTCAAAAGACAAATGTAGTTTTGTTGGTAATGACAATGAAATTATTGCCGAAGCTAAGAAGGAGAATAATTTGTTTTACCTCACTGAAACAAGAGAAGAAGCTCATACTGTTGCATCGAAAAAATGGTCGCATCATCGAATTGGTAACATTAGAAGCCAAAGAATGGAAGCAATGTCTTGTGATAGTTTGGTTAATATAAATGAAATTGAGACTCAAACAAAAAATATCTGCAAGAAAACTACTACTCGTAATGAAGCAGATGTAGAAATTCCTGTAAAAAGACAACAAACAACTTGTAACGAAGCAGATGTAGAAATTCCTGTAAAACTACCACAAACTACTCGTAATGAAGCAGATGTAGAAATTCCTGTAAAAAGACAACAAACAACTCGTAACGTAGCATAATGTTGAAATTCCTGCAAGAAGGTCACAAAGAAGTCAGAGAGATTCAGACACTTATGGAGAGTGGGTGAATGCTGCTGTTTCCTGTCAACCAAAATCAGTAGAAGAACCAATATATGATTTACATTGGAAAAAAGATATGGACACTGAAATGGAATTCACGAAAAAGAAAAATGTCAATGTGTAAGATCTTGTGCATCTACCACCAGGAAAGACACTTGATGATTCGAAGTGGAAATTAAAAAAAAAATGTCAAACCTAGATGAATATTTTACAGTGTCAACAATCTTATCTTTGAAGAAAAGTTAAAAACATTACCGTTGAATATCTGTGTACTGAGGAAATGCCTGCCGACATATTCACTAAGCCACTTGCCAGAGATAAATTCAAATATCTCATGAATCTGAATGAAGTAATGGAATTAAAGTGATTTTGTTATTTTATTATTATATTGGATTTCTCCTTTCATTTCTATTCATTCTAAGGCTATCAAGCAAAGATGTTAATCGTAAGTTAATAACATTATGTCTATGTTAAACTATTTTTGTTTGATAGCACATAGTACCTATTTTAATATTCTTCATAGGATTACAAATGAGGAGTGTTAAATAACATTTGTATATTTTATGAATATTAATTTAATTTTATTTTGTGTAAAGTGGATACGATAGTTTGTGATATTAGAGCACTTTTTCTCCTTAATTTTACATTAGTTTTGTTCAAATAAATACTTCAACAGTCTCTCAAGAATTATCCTCAACTTCAATCTAGTAGTACACTGCATAATTCTAACAATATTGACTTACTAGGTACCTAGCTTCATTACATTAAGGTAGGTTAATACCTAACTAGGTTTGTCTGTAAGACAAGACTTGCACAATTATATAGACTTGCTAAAGTGACTTGAGACATGAATGAATTTGAATCCTGTCACCTGTGCAAGTCTGACTTGTGCAAGTGAAACGTAGCGTGTGTACTGAAGATATTTAAGACTTGAGAGAACAATTACGATATATGTAAAAGAAAATGAGTTTATTTCTACATTTACATATAATGAATTCCATCAATTTGAAGGCAATTTCTAAAATTGTTGAGACAAAAAATAATTTTGATAGAAGAAAAGTAAAATTGTTTTTAATTTAGAATGTATACTAGTGTATGTATTTCATCATCTGAACTCGACATAGTTACAATTTCAACAGGAGGCTTGTACAATTATACTTTTATCGTGTGGTGGCCAGAGATGGGCGAAAAGTATATCGAAGGTGCTTAAGTACTAAGTACAAGTACTCGTAAATCAATGTACTTGAAGTAGTTGCCAAGTACTCAAATTAAAAAGTACTCTCGAGGTAAAAGTACCAAGTACTTTTTAAAGTACTTAGAAGTACCAAGTACATTTACTATGCAATTTAAAAAATAAAAAATAACAGTTTATCAAAAATATGAAGGGTGACGATAATCAAACTCAATATATTTATAATTCAAATATCAAAATTACCCAACAATTCTTCAAATAGCAGCAAACTAAAATAATTTACTGAACGAAATTATTAAAATAGGTAGTTTTCAATACTACAGTATGAAAAAAAGAAGTTTGATTATATAAATGAATAAGTGGTTAGTCAGTAGGGTGGAGCGTTTTCTCAACTTTTTAGAGTTGGGTTTCACGTTAGGGGGGAAAGTTGTGGAACTGCATAAAAACGAAATGTGCAAACTTTCAGACCCCTAGATCGATTCCTTGATGGTTCGAGGATCTTTTGAAAATACGAAAAATGGCATATTATTTTAAAAAATCCAAAAATCATATTTATTGTTTTTAAAAGTCAAGATAGATTAATATCGTAATAATAACCGATTGAGAATATCTGACCAAAATTTCAAAGCTCTATCTTATTATCTTCATGGTAGTGGCCTCCAACCGACTGTGAGGTGCCTATATCAGGTCTCACCAAAGCTCACAGAAATCAAGACACACAAACACCAAAAAAAACAAACACCAGATTACAAAGACACCAGAACTCACAGACATCAGAACACACAGAGATCAGAACACACAGAGCTCAGAACACACAGACATCAGAACACACGGAAACCAAACCATACAGACACCAAAACAAACAGTAATAGGTTACCTGTTACCTATAAACCGTGGCCCGACAGTTGGGCCCAAGACAATTGGGCCCAGGACAATTGGGCCCCGGACAATTGGGCCCACGACAATTGGGCCCCGTGACAATTATATTATTTTTCATTTTTTTTTCAGAGTTTACTGTTTAACTTAATAACAGACCCTTGCTACTGTAATAAGTATAAGTTTGTGATAATATGCGTTATGTATAAAACTATAGTATTGATCATATTTAAAATAAAGAATATTCCTAAAATGAAAAACTATTCTCGTTATGAAAAATGATTATATTTTAGTAGAACAATTTCTTTTCAGGAATAAATGCTATTATTCTATTAAACTACAATAATTTTCTGTTCTGAGATAGGTCATGTAAGCAACAAATTTCCTAGTTATACTATCTCTATACAGTTGCGATCAAAACTAAGGGACAAAAATTTAAAAAGCTGTATCTTCATAAATATTGGTTTTAAAATCATGAAATTTCAGTATGTTGTAAACATATTAGTATAGTACTACATACTATAAGCACAATTGATTTGAAAGACAAATAAAAAACTTATGCCATTATTAATTTTATTTGTGAATAAGAAACGTTCAAAACTAAGGGATACATTGTTAAAAATTATTGAAAACAGATTTTGACATCCGGTTTTCTGTTATTCAGAGTAAGAAATAGATGTGCCAAATCATTTGTAAACACTCTGTCTCGATCAATCATGGCTAACAGGCAAAAAGTTGATGATGCTCTCCGTATGACTATTATTAAGTTGCACAAACAGAATTTAAGTGTCCGAGAGATTGCAGAAAGAGTTAATCGTTCGAAGAGTGTCATTGGAAGAATTGTGAAAACTTATGAAGATTCTGGCCGTGTCCTGAGTCCTAACAAGATTGGCCGACCCAGGAAAACGTCTGCTAGGCAAGACAGAGCCATCCAACGCATAGCATTAAGGGAACGTTTCACAACCGCTGCAGCAATTTCTAGGCAAATGAAAGATACAAACACTACTGATGTGGCCAGATCAACTGTCTCGAGACGCCTGCAGGAGATAGGCTTATTTGCAAGAAGGCCTAGGAAGAAACCATTGATAAGTCGAAAGAATAAAATGGCGAGGTTACAGTTTGGAAACAAACATGTGAATTGGTCTGAAGAACAGTGGTCAAAAGTGTTTTTCAGCGATGAGAGAAAGTTTAATTTGTTTGGAAATGATGGGAAAAACTATGTTAGGAGGTCTGCAAGTGAAGTATTGAACCCAAAATGTACGAAAAAAACGGTCAAGTTTGGAGGTGGAAGTGTGATGGTTTTTGGAATGTTTTCAATTCAAGGTACGTCTCCTCTTGTTCGTTTGAATACTCGAGTCAATGCTTCCATCTACAAAAATCTATTGGAAGATCATGTAGTACCTATTATTAACAATTCAGGCATAAATGGGGCAATTTTCATGCAGGATAATGCACCGTGCCACAAAGCTAAGAGTGTTTTGAGTTTCCTACAACAGCAAAATTTCGAAATAATGGATTGGCCAGATCAAAGTCCTGATCTAAATCCCATAGAAAATCTGTGGAAGACACTTGGAGAAAAGGTAATGGTTCGAAACCCAGTTAACACCGATGATTTGTGGGACAAACTTCAAGATGAATGGACCAAAATCTCTGTTGATGAGTGTCGTAAACTTATCCAATCCTGTAGTCGCAGATGTGTTGCAGTGGTCCAAAGCAAAAGATTATTCACAAAATATTAATTATTGAGCTTACTTTCTCGTTCAATGTGTTAATTTTCAAGTTTTCAAGTTTGTGTCCTATAGTTTTGAACGTTTCTTATTCACAAATAAAATTAATAATGGCATAAGTTTTTTATTTGTCTTTCAAATCAATTGTGCTTATAGTATGTAGTACTATACTAATATGTTTACAACATACTGAAATTTCATGATTTTAAAACCGATATTTATGAAGATACAGCTTTTTAAATTTTTGTCCCTTAGTTTTGATCGCAACTGTATAATGAACTCTTGTGAAGTGAATGAGTTAGGATGTAGTCAATAGAAAATAAGAATGTCGCTCTTTTAGATAAAGAAACAATAGAAAATAAGGATGTCAGTATTTTAGACATGCCGGAATTATTGGAACATACAAATTGAATTAAAGTTAACGTGAATTATTTAAATACTGTTCAGTGTTCAATAATAAAGAGGTTTATGAATTATTATTACAAAATGTATTCTCATAATCTCATTTTATCCAAACAACTGTTCAATGTAACGTTCAACCTTTATAATTTATCCATTTTTTACCAAATATTTGTCTTTGTCAGACGATGGATCCATTGGAACCATATGTCATGATTCAAAATAATACAACTTATTTAAAGACTTCAAAGGTTTTCATCACATTGAAACATGAGATTAGCATCCAAATGTGATTTAAGGTACTTGCTAATATATACCTTATCAAGTATGATCGAATTAAAAAAATATGAACATATTTTTAGAGAATATAAAGCATATTTCAAAGATAATATTGTCACTTCTCTAGTAAAAACAAGGTAACAGTTCTTTTCTGGGCTTAATTGTTTTGGGGCCCAATTGTCATGGGGCCCAATTGTCCTGGGCCTAATTGTCTTTGGCCCAATTATCCTGGGCCCAACTGTCGGTGCACCCCTATAAACAATACCTAGATAATGTTATTGTTTACCTTGCTCTATTTTCACTACCTACATTAAACTTCCTTCTCTCCCCTCCTAGCAATATCTACATCAACATCAGTTTTCATAATACTAGCACTATTTACAAACTGGACGTCTACAACACTCTACATTCTACTGCTAGTAATACCTACAACTCTGTTTATGACATGTTTATTCCTTCTTCCTACAACATACAACTTCCTACTCTTCCTCTGATGACGTTTCCTAAACTGGTCTATTAAAAAAATTCAAGTATGAATTGGTCAAAACCAACAATCTATTACATTACTACTTTGGTTTCTATCTTGCTTCAGCTCTTTCTAATCTCGTCTCCATTTCATTAGCTTTTTCTTCGTTTTTCCTCCAATTAACATAATACATCTCTGCAGTATCCGTCATTTTTACCAACTTCTAGGAAAGAATTTGTTCTCGTGCCAGATCTTTCCTTCTTTCCTACTCTAATTACTCTATCTTTTCAAACATTGCTTTCTTTTTCAAAAGTACCTTCTACAAATCCTCCTAATTTAAATCTAACTAATCCTTTTGATCTAATATATGATCATTTCTGTTCCTAATCTCCATTTTCTATTCATACAATTCATCCTTAGCTTACCTATATCTCCTATACTATCCACTACAGAATACAGTCAATAAACATCAAAAACGATAAGATCTCTTACCTAGCTTCATGCTTACCAATAATCTTAACTCAAGCGGTGCAGATTCCCTTCTGAAAGAGTGAAAATTCCAAAAAATTGGAAGGAAGAATTAATTTCATTCATTTCTTATATAGTTTTGTCATGTATTCATGATACGGATAGTTTTTGAATTACAAATTCACATTCAATTTTTATTATTTCTCCCATCTGAGGTCTTCATAATCAGAGATGGGCGAAAAGTACATCGAAAGTACTTAAGTACTAAGTACAAGTACTCGTAAATCAATGTACTTGAAGTAGTTCCCAAGTACTCAGATAAAAAAGTACTTTCAAAGTACAAGTACCAAGTACTTTTTAAAGTACTTAGAAGTACCAAGTACATTTACTATACAATTTAAAAATAAAAAAAATAATTTATACCGTTAATTTCTCTGATAGTACATCATCTCAGTGACTTTTCTCTGATAGTAAATCATCACAGGGACTCTTTTCTCTGACAGTGCATCATCACAGTGACTCTTTTCTCTGATAGTATATCATCACAGTGACTTTTATCTGATAGTACATCATCACAGTGACTCTTTTCTCTGATAGTACATCATCACAGTGACTCTTTTCTCTGATAGTACATCATCACAGTGACTCTTTTCTCTGATAGTACATCATCACAGTGACTCTTTTCTCTGATGGTACATCATCACAGTGACTCTTTTCTCTGATAGGACATCATCACAGTGACTCTTTTCTTTGATAGTACATCATCACAGTGGCTCTTTTCTCTGATAGTACATCATCACAGTGACTCTTTTCTCTGAAAGTACATCATCACAGTGACTCTTTTCTTTGATAGTACATCATCACAGTGGCTCTTTTCTCTGATAGTACATCATCACAGTGACTCTTTTCTCTGATAGTATATCATCACAGTGACTTTTATCTGATAGTACATCATCACAGTGACTCTTTTCTCTGATAGTACATCATCACAGTGACTCTTTTCTCTGATAGTACATCATCACAATGACTCTTTTCTCTGATATAGTACATCATCACAGTGACTCTTTACTCTGATAGTACATCATCACAGTGACTCTTTTCTCTGATAGTACATCATCACAGTGACTCTTTTCTCTGATAGTATATCATCACAGTGACTCTTTTCTCTGATAGTACATCATCACAGTGACTCTTTTCTCTGATGGTACATCATCACAGTGACTCTTTTCTCTGATAGGACATCATCACAGTGACTCTTTTCTCTGATAGTACATCATCACAGTGACTCTTTTCTCTGATAGTACATCATCACAGTGACTCTTTTCTCTGATAGTACATCATCACAGTGACTCTTTTCTCTGATAGCACATCATCACAGTGACTCTTTTCTCTGATAGTACATCATCACAGTGACTCTTTTCAATTTACGCGTTTGGCAAATATTGGTTGCGATATCTAGGTACCATAAAATAATTATAGGCATTGTACTTCAATAGGTCAATATAGCTCATGTACATGATCGTAATTCAGAATATATAAATAATGAAGAGAAAAACAAGGGTGGTAATGAAAAAGTCCATATTTCTTCAAGCTTTCGATTTTTTCAAAAAATCATCCTCAGAAAAACCTAAATATATCTTTTATCAACCTGCTATAGTTACGATTTGAGGACATTGGAATCCATTTTTATTTATGAACAGAAGCCCCAATTAAATTCACAAGGGGCTTCTACAGAATTTTTTATTTTAAAATGATTTCTTTCTTTTATATGTAGATAGTTTTTTTCTGAGTTCATTGTTTATTTAATTAATTGTAACATTAGTGATATTTATTGATTTCTGTATCCTAGATAGGAGAATTTTGTATTTATATAGTAGAATTAAGATATGTTTAGGTTTTCCTGAGGATGATTTTTGGAAAAAATCGAAAGCTTGAAGAAATATGGACTTTTTTATTACCACCCTTGTTTTTATCTTCATTATTAAAATTCGGTTTCCACGGAACAGAATATATAAAATATCATCTTCACATAAAATTATAAAATGTCTTAGTTTCGATTCTACTGTTTGACAAATAATTTTTCAACATGTTGAACCTCTTCTGGCTCTTCAAACTCTAGGTTTTATTGTTTGACAACACTAAAATCCAACATTTTTTATCCAGTTTGTTAGTGTGTACGGTGATGCAAATACATTTCTAGATGGGAAAAAGATTTAATTTTACAGAGATTATAGAATGAATCTATTAGAATCTCTTGAATGCAATTGGTGCAAGTTTTTTGTTCTTTCTTCTTTAGTTTGTTACACAAAGTCGCATTGTTTTGAAACTTGTTATGAAATTTATACACTTTAGAGGTGCTAAACTGCTAGTGTCAAGATAAATCAATAAATTAATGATTAACGCGAAAACTGCTACCAAAGCTATGGAGACCATAGTAGGTTATGAGAACTCTCTTCTTTATCTTCTACACCCCACAATAATTTTTTCTCCGAGATGACAGATGGTCTTATCAGCAAGAGAATAATTACCTCAGTCTTATCTTTGCCGGAGCAGCATTAACAGTTTATCAGTGTGAGGTAAAGGCTTAGTTTGAGTACATCGGTATGTCCCAAGGCAGTGTTCTATACCCTCTACTATTTCTGATGTTCATCACTATATGTGATGTCGCAGGTCAAGGATCTCTTAGTGATGACAGTGTGGTGCATGACAAGGAGTGAGTTGCAATGCTTGAAAAGATTTACACACTATGAAACTCAACCTGTATCTGAAAACAGATTTTAATGTTCGTGTCCATTTGCTCTCATGATATCTGTAAACGGTTTGACAAACGTTGTTTTGATATCATGGTATAGCAAATTAATAATAGGTATTGTATTTAAATTCATTCGAAAGCTATTCCTATAAAATTATACAATAACATTTAAGTTATATATTGTACCGATTGACAAACTATTTTCCTACATATTAGATCTCTTCAAACTCTTGCTCTTTTAACCAGTTTGATAACGTGTTCGGGGCATAATTAGAGACACCCCAAAGTAACTATGTAAAGTTCTGAAAATCGAGAAATAACACATTCAAAATATAGAGAAATTAACTTCATCGACAGGAATTGAAACCCAATCGCAGTAAGTTTTTAGGCTGCTTTCCGTTGGAGTACAAAAACTATATACGTATTTATCCATCTAGAATCCCATCATTGCAGATACGATTTAATCATTACCAATTTTTACATGGTACAAATAATTCGTAGGTATACATTTTAATAACATTATTCAAGTTTATATTCTTACCGTGCTGGAAGTACTGCGTTCAATTCCCGATGAGATAAATGAATTCTTTATCTTTGCAATATGTTATTTATTGGTGTTCAGGCCCTTCTCACTCTGAGGTGTAACAAATTACCTTCAATTTGATGAAATAAAAAAGAAAAAGCGAATGACTTACAATAATACAAAATTTAGTAACTGATCAATTGATGTACCATTCAATTGGCTTACTATCACAAATAATGAAATGAAATCAAAATCTCTTGAGATTCACTCATCGTACTTTAATATTTCGTATGTAACTGAACATTAATTATTTCACAGTGACTATATACACAATGGCTATAATCAGAATGTAGTAACTTATAGGCTATTATAGGACTCAAAATGTGACGTCTGTAACTAGTTCAGTTACCCACAGTTTCATAACCCCTAGCGTTTCAATATAGAGAAAGGCCCAATGCTACTTTTCCTACTTCATTTTATTACATACATTGTTTGCACACATTTTAGAAATAATGCGTCTTGATATAATGTATATTAGGAAAACGCTGAAGAATTAATGTTTATAGAAATGGAAAATTTGGACAATTTCTTGGTCAAATGAAATATGAGATTAATTAATAATATGAAATAGTGCGAAATGGAAAATATGGCGACGAATTGGAAAATATGGTGACGAAATGTCCAAGCACCGAATCAGGGTAGCAATATACTTTTTGCTATTCTTGAATCAATTCGAGTTTTTATGCAAGATGTCAAGTTTTGTTGATCTGAAATGAAACTCCCTGTATAGTCTATACATCCCAGTTATACCTCACTATTTAGTCATGTGACTCATGTCCAGACAATTCGTCGTGGATAAATCATCGCGGCCATTTTTCAATATTCCATTTATATATTCTTATTTATATATTTTCAAACATATAATTTATACAGTGTGTCCACGAAAAATGTATCCATTGCCATTAAATCTGCCTGATTTTAATTATTCATCATTCTTCGATAATATGCAAAATATATTGGTACCAGGTATAGATAGATACGTAGATTAATTAATATATTATACACAATACTTCTATTCAACGGCTTTGGATACATTTTTCGTGCACACTGTATATGTCACGTGCGTTTGACTGATCTGCAATATCGACCGATTTAGCTGCGTAATCTATTGATCAATCGTTAGCGCAACCATCAATCGATTTCTGCGCGTTCGAATGATAGGGAATTTTTTTTAGTTCATACATTTAATTGTCTTGTTTTTAGTAGAAAAATATAGTCTTTTTAAACAAAAAAATTGTTACATTTCATAGGGTAACCATCTTTGATTGTTGATTACTCTATTAAATTAAACAATTAGATGTGTAAATTAAATAAATCCATATCAATCGAACGCACAACAATCGGTTGATGGTTTCTTATTAAATATGCCATTCAGATGCATAAACTAAAAAAATCTCTATCATTCGAACGCGCAGCAATCGATCCATGGTAGCGAAATCGGTCGATATATTGCAGATCAGTCAAATGCGTGTGACATAATATACATTCATATTAATGGAAACCAATTTTCACCAATTTTGAAATTTTATCATTGTTCGATCTGAGGTTTTAAGATTAGTATAAATTACACGTATTGTTGATACCAAGTCTTGATATTATATTATTAATTAATTGTTTTTATTTATTTCAAATGTTTAATAAGTTATTTCAAAATGTTTAAAAGCTTATTTCAAAATAATGGAAGATTAGAAATTATCAGAAAAATCTTTTGTATTGTAAATACCAAGTATTGTACATATTTGAAGATTCGAAAGAAATGGGAAATATGGATAATATCTTGGCAAAATGAAATATGAAACAAATTAATAATATGAAATATGACGAAATGGAAAATATGACGACGAATTGTCCGCGACGAATTGTCCTATTATTTTATTTAGTACGGGGTGGGGTGTTCGCTATAAAACGTAAACCAATAGAGATAGAACCTACTACTTTTCGTCATTTGTTTCAGAAAATACTTTAAGTTTTGTGGTAGTAAAATAAAATGTCTACCTAAATGTTTATTTAAGCATTGGCCTCAACATGACTTCTGTTTATTTCCAGGCATTTCTGTAATCACCACTACCACATTATAACCTGCCGGCACATTTCTTCGGTGATGTGCCCTTCAAAGGCCATTTCAATCCTTGTTCTTCGCTCGTCAATTGTTCTGGACTTGATGAACTCCCATATCAAAAAATCATAGGTGTTTAAATCCAGAACCTGGAGTCCATGGCATGTTGGAAGAACCTCGGCCCATCCAGCTATTTGGTAAATTTTCGTCCAATCAACATGTCATGGCCTCTATGTTCACCGGACTTAAACCTTTATGATTTTTTGTTATGGGAGTTCATCAAGTTCAGAACAATTGACGAGCTAAAGACATGAATTGAAATGGCCTTTGAAGTGCACATCACCGAAGAAATGTGCCGGCAGGTTATAATGTGGTATCGGCCATTACAGAAATGCCTGGCAATAATCAGAAGTCATGTTGAGGCCAGTGCTTAAATAAATATATAGGTACACATTTTATTTTACTACCACGAAAAGAAGAAGGTTCTATCTCTATTGGTTTACGTTTTATAGCGTTTTGTTATCGGTCACCCGTAGGTGGAACACCC
>CANNZV010006741.1:0-15600 GCA_947561585.1 Caprella mutica | reverse complement strand
CTCTACCTTGGTACATTAAACTTCAAAAGTGGCGACATCAAGGTAGCAAAATCAAAACAATTATCACCTAAAAATTAGACAAAAATTATTTGGGATTACAGTAAAAATAAAAGGTTCGGCTTGCTTTACGAGTGAGAGGTCTAGACAGGAGCAAGAAAAAAAGCAATTTCGCCCTACGGTTGAAATTGCTTTTTTTCTTGCTCCTGTACGGTTTCGATTGGGGTGGTATGAGGGTTGCTCGAATCGCATAGCTGCAAAATGGTTTTGGGCTGCCTTGCACCCTGTCGTATAACTCGCTATTTATTAGCCTCCGTTTTCATTTTTTTTCAAAATTACTTATTTTTGTTATGCTTGAAAATTCTCATTATTTAGTTTTTTATTTCTCCAATTCTTCTTCCACCATTTGCAATAAATTTCGAATTTCTTTTTCTAATCTTTCGTACTCTGGTTTTAGACTTCCACCCATTACAATATAAAAAGACAAGAAATTCTCAAATTTTCGAGACTTTAAAAGTTCTTTATTACTATATCTTTTTTTTGATTGTTCCATTTGAAGGAAATTTGATGCACCAATATCATCAAACATATTCTTTAATCCTCCATTCTCCATTATGTAATTAAAAACTTTATTTCTTGCTTCAGTAACTCCATCTTCTTGGTAGATTACAATACTCATTCTTCCTTCCCATGAGGTAACTTCATTTTTGATACTATCACTATTTATTGCAATCAATCCTCCAGAATATAAAAGCTCTTTAAATATTCCATCTTGATACTTTAGTTTAATACCTCTAGAAAGTGACATGCCAAGAATTCTTGACAATTGAATTTCACTAATGGTGTCATTTCTCAAATTTATCAAAGACATTAGTTGCCGCTGTGATTTTAGATTGCTGTCCAGATAGTTCAGTTCAGTTTTAACTATTGAAAGATTATTCTGCAATTCATTCTTTATTGATACTAAATACTTCCTTTCCTTTATTTTAGATTTCCGTTGTTCGTTATAGTTGTTAACTTGAAGAGCAATTAAAATTCCAATGACAACAAGAAAAATTTCACCAATAGCATAAATTAAATACTTGCTGAATTTATTTTCAGTTAATAGCTTTTGTCTTATTCTTTTAAAAATTTTTATCATTGGATTTCATTTTCTCATATTAGGATTGTTCTCTTATTTGTCTAGATTAAATTTGTTTGAGATTGATTTTTTCTGTGTTTTTTCCAAATGGAGGCCAAATTCTTCATACCAATGAACTCATTATTATACCTCTAATATTAAAAAGTCTATACCAAAACTAATGCCCCCCTACCTTGGCACATTAAACTTCAAAAGTGGCGACATCAAGGTAGCAAAATCAAAACAATTATCACCTAAAAATTAGACAAAAATTATTTGGGATTACAGTAAAAATAAAAGGTTCGGATTGCTTTAGTAACGAGTAAATAATAACTCAGTCATTTCCTAGCTATTCTTTTGTACAATAACGTCGTTATTTTTCTCAGCCATAGCTAGGCTATGTCCTCAAAAAATGCCTAGTTCTTGAACAAAACCCGCTCGACTGCGCAGCGGGCGAGTATTTAGGGAACAGGCAAAATATAACCTACCAGTTCTGTAGCTTTATTTTGCCCGTCTTCATCGTTGCTAAAATACTCATTATGCAAAGGCTTAACTGCGTTTTTAGCGTCTCGAATACAAACAAACTAAAACCACATCTCCTGGTACCTTATTTATTGCCTGCTCCCTTAACTCTAAACGACCGACTTATTTTTTGCTCGTTACTTACGAGCGAGAGGTCTTGATAGGTGCAGGAAGGAAAGCAGTTTCAACCGTAGGGCGAATTTGCACAAGAAAAAGCCCCAATCAAATGAATGATTGAGGCTTTTTTCTTTGTACCGAAGGCGGGAATCGAACCCGCACATCCGAGGATACTGGATTTTGAATCCAGCGCGTCTACCAATTCCGCCACTTCGGCAACATATTTAGTAGTAAGATAAAATAAATTCAGATTCTTTAAAGTCAACGAATTAAGATAAATCGTTTAAAATGAACCACTTAGTTATCTTATTTCATTGACGAGAATCTAATTTATTTTATCGCGTTTTTTATTCTGGTAGAATAGAGGGCAAAAGTAAATATTATTTATATGAATAGCAATGCTTAATCCTTTCATTAAAATAAAAAAGTCAAAATCTAATAAATAGTGTTTAGCAACCTGAAAAAAGTCATAAAAACTACTCGTTCAAATCCCATCTATAATCCATAAATGTTATTTCAGCGTCCTTATTTATGTCAATAGCTACATAGGGATTAACAAATTTGATTAAGCTTTCAGTCCGACCTTTTCCTCCAAACAGTCGACTAATAATGCCTTTATTTGTAAAATCAGTACTGTACCATTTTAAGATACTTGATAAAACAATTTTGTCTTTGCTAATAATATTGTTTTTGCGTTGGTCATTAAAAAAGCTTCGAGCTTGGTCTTCTAGTTGTTCCTCTAATCGCGCTGCGGTAAAAGCTTCATTCCTAAGCCTAGGGCAAGAATAGGAGGCACAATTTACCGCAAAATGTATGCGAGGTTCGTCAAATTGTTTTCGAATAATACTATGCTCAATATTATTCAAATCATACTCATTTCCTTCTATTTTAAAAAACTTAATATCCCAAACACTGTTCACAAATGCAATCCCGCCCTTGATATCTTTGATACTTTTGACTGGGTAATGGTCCACGATTAGCTTTACCGTAAAAGCATTGTAAGCATTTATCCAATAGGCTAGTTGCTCCTCTTTTGACCAATTCTTTTTATTTGGATGGTTATTTTTTAACAATGCCAAATAATTATCAAACTGGACGCTATCTTGAATGAATCCTTTATAATTAACAGCTCCGTCTACTGTAACATGCTTTTGTAATAAGCTATCAAACACCTCATGACTAATCGGCTGAGAAGAAGATTTTACATTGCTAACGCCACAACTAAATAAACTTAGTAGTAAAAACAAACTAGTAATTTTTAAAAAATTCATATTGATATTCAGTAAGTCAAGCAATCTATTCAAAATCAGGATTCTTTGTAGGCATCAGTGCACCGATATCTTTTTGCCAAGCATGCAAGTGATTTTTCAAAATAGTTGCTTTCTCTGGCAGTTCTTTCGCTAAATTTTCCTGTTCACTAATATCATTTTTTAGATTATATAATTCTATTTCCCCATTTTCAAACCACTCTACTAGTTTATAATCGCCTAATCGAATTGCTGCAGAAGGACGGTTATTAGACCCATGATAATGCGGAAAATGCCAGTACAATGCCTCCCTAGAAAAGGTAGGTTGCTGTTTTAATAAAGGAATAAGACTTTGTCCATCTACATGTTGTTCTGGCATAGGAGTTAGTCCTGTCATTTCCAAAATAGTTGGGTAAAAGTCTGTGCTAGTAATGGGTGTTTCACAAATGCTATTTTCACGAATTTCATTTGGCCACTTAATAATAGCTGGCACTCTAATGCCACCTTCATAAAGCCACCCCTTCCCTGCTCTTAGTGGAACTACAGAAGTCGGTGGTGATTTATATGCTGTAGGCAAGGTCGTGAACCCTCCATTGTCAGAAGTGAATACAATAATTGTATTATCTGAAAGCCCTAATTCTTCTAATTTATTTAAGATATTCCCTACACTTTCATCTACGCTTTGGACCATACCTGCATAAGCTGGATTATCTTGTTTTTGTTTACTGTGCGCATCTCTTTCAATTAAAAAATCTGGTTGATTATTAACAGGTAAGTTAATTTTCTTTTGCTCGTACTTTGCGACTAAATCTGGTTTCGCTTGAATCGGTGTATGTACATTATAGTAAGCTAAATATAAAAGGAAAGGATTATCTTTATTTTCAGTCATAAACTGAATAGATTCTGTGGTGAGTCGGTCGGTTAGATACTCTCCTTCTTTGCCATCGGCTAAGCCAGGAACATCCCAACGAGGCCTTTTACTTTTATATGGATAAAAATAGGCCCCTGGTTGCCCCGCCCAATGTCCGCCTTTGTTCAAATCAAAACCTTGGTCTTCTGGAAAAAATCCAGGTTCGCCCAAATGCCATTTTCCAAAAAAAGCAGTTTGATATCCTTCTTCTTTTAGGCGCTCTGCGATTGTTGTTTCTGATAAGGGCAATTCATGTTTATCTTTTGTACCAAGCAATGGTCGATTTTGAGGGTCGGCTCCTGGTATCCAATCGGTAATATTTAATCTTGCAGGATATTTGCCCGATAAAATACTTGCTCTACTCGGTGAACATACGGGACAAGCAGCATAAGCATCTGTGAACCGCATACCTGCTTTTGCCAATCCATCAATATTGGGTGTTTCATTAAAAGTACTACCGTAACAAGCAAGGTCATTCCAACCCAAATCATCTACCAACAAAAAGACAATATTGGGCTTACTTTTTTGCGGCATTTCACATGCTAAAAACTGAATAGCTACCAATACGCTAATGAATCCAATGAGGCTATTTTTCATATTTTTGCTATTTTGATTTAGACAGGAATGTGCTATAGTTTTTGGTTCTTGACAAATCCCGTGAAACAAGTCAAAGGATTAGCTCAAACGAAATCTTCCTATCGTCGATTTGTTTAAACTAATCCATTGACCACGGAATTTCAAAGAACGTAGTTTTTTTTACGTAAACTTAGGCTTTCGTTTTTCAATAAATGCTAAAACACCTTCCTTGCCATTTGCCGAACCTGCTCGTTCTGAAATAGCACGACCTTCCAATTCCATCTGCGTTTCTAGGCTATTGTCAAAACTACATAGCAATAATTTTTTGGTGACAGCATAAGCATCTGTAGGTCCATTCGCTAATTTTTGTGCCAATTTCAATGCTTCCTCTAGTAATGATTCATCTGGTACAACTTGGTTGATTAATCCCCAATTTTCTGCTTCTGATGCGGTTAATCTTCGATTAGTAATCATTAAATCCATTGCTTTTCGCATTCCAACTAGACGTGGCAAATAATAAGTAGAGCTTCCGTCTGGACTTAATCCTGCAGCGGTGTAAGCCATTGTAAACTTAGCAGATTCAGCTGCTAGCACAAAATCTCCTGATATCGAAATACTGAACCCTGCTCCTGCCGCCATACCATTAACCGCTACAATAAACGGTTTATCCATACGTGCTAAGGATGAAGTTGCACGATGCAAATTATCAGCCATGCCTTTGATTTTTGCAGCCGCTTTTTCAGGTTCACCTCCCACTGTTTTCAAATCTCCTCCAGCGCAAAATAATTTTCCATTTGCGGTAAGCAGTACACATCTAACCTCCTTATCCTTGTCACATATCAACGCTGCCTCTGCAAACTCTTTAGCTAAAGTTGGGTTAATTCCGTTGGCCGCATTTGGACGATTAAAGGTGATTATGGCTATGTTACCTCTTTTTTCTAAAAGGATAGTTTCAAATTTTTGCATTTTGATTATTTTTTAGTAGGTGCTGGGACATCTTATTCTTTACGCTATTTAAGCCGTCAAGCCGCCATCTACAGGCATCGCATGGCCAGTTACAAAACTTGCTTTATCAGAGCATAACCATAAAATAGTATTCGCCATTTCGATAGGGTCAGCAAAACGTTTCATTGGAATACCTGACTTTAATTTATTAGACAAACCCGAAGATATTTTTTCCATCACTTCAGGGTCGAATAAGGGTGTAACCGTAAAGACAGGACAAATCGCATTGATTCTTATCTTGTTTCTAGCATATTCCATTGCTGCGGTTTTGGTCATACCAACTACAGCATGTTTACTAGCTACGTATGCCAAATTATTAGGCAATCCTCGTAAACCTGCAATAGATGCGGTATTGACAATTGCTCCGCTTCCTTGGGTTAGCATTTGTTCTATTTGTACTTTCATACAGTAAAATACACCAGTCGCATTGACTGCCATCACTTGATCCCAATTCTTTAAGCTATGCTCGTGAGTTCGGGAAGGAATACCACCAATTCCAGCATTATTAATCGCTACATCTAAACGACCGTATTTATCTATAATAATTTTGTGCATTTTGACGACATCTTCGTAATCTGCTACATTGTTTTTTATAAACATTGCTTTGCCACCTAATGCTTCTACTTGTTGTACTGTTTCCGTTCCGCCTTTTTCATTGATATCAGCAACGACAACTATGCCTCCTTCTTTGGCAAAAGCATGAGCGGTTACTCTTCCAATTCCTGAACCTGCGCCAGTAACTAAAACGATCTTATCCTTAAATTCCATTGATTATTTTTTAATTGAAGAGAGCGTCGAGACCGTTTCACTGAGAGAATAGAGACTGCAACCGAGAATTATCTAATCTATAATTGGTACGTCTCTTCTCTCTCAATCTCGATAATTATCGGGATGGTCTCGATGCTCTATTCTGATTCATAAAAAGCACTTATATATTCCACCCATTTCTCAGGGCTACCTAGTTGGCAAAAATGACCTAAGCCTTTCATGATAGTCAGCTTGGCATTTGTACAAACTTTTTCTTTTAAATGGTGTGCCATGGCTACTCTTGCGACTGCATCTTCATCTCCCCAACAAATATGAACAGGCAATTTTGTCTGCGCCAAGGCGGGCAACCAACGGGTCTTTTCAAACCGTTTTCTATCATTTAAATATTTAATCGTTAAATACGTTTTTTGATGACCATCTTGTAGAGTATTGCCTTCCCAAAGCAATTGAATTGCCTCGCCTGATAAATTGGTATTACCGTGAGCACTACTGACTTGTTGATTAAAAATTTTAAACGTCGTAACCTTCCTCATCAAATGTCCATATTGGGAAAGTAGTATCTTTTGGGTAATTCGCAAATCTGCCAATTCCAAAACCATACTTCCATTCGTAAAGGTCAAACTTTGTAAGCCTTCGGAAAACCATGCGGGCATAAGCCCATTTTCGTAACGAGCAACTATTTCAGTAGCAACGCTATCTCCCATATCGTGAGATAACATATGTCCACCTGTGACCCCAAAATGTTTCCAAACTTCAAAAACGGTATCTGCTTGTTCAAAAAGCGAGTAAGTATAATTTTCTGTCGGTTTATCACTCAGTCCATACCCCAACATATCAAATAAAATGATACGGTCAAAAATTTTCAACATCCCTTCAACGACCGCATGGTAAGAATAAGAAGATTCTGGAAATCCATGAATTAAAAGCAATGTTTTGTCAGCTGAGGCATTTGGGCTACCTAATTGTTTGGCAAATAATTTATGCTTAAATGGCCCATAGGTAATAAATACACCATCGGCTTTCCAACTTGTTAATTGTGGTGACATGGATTGATAGATTATTGATAAAATTAAATCCCAAAAAATAAGTCAATTGATTACAAATGCGAACTTAATCTACTAATTGTCTCCTGAAACTCCGTCATTGTTTCTTCAATAATTTGTGCAACTGGTTTGACTGCCTCTATCCGACCTGCTACTTGTCCTGTTAATGCCGTACTTGCCTCCATATCTCCCCCAAAATATAAATCTTGAATATTCGCAAATTCCGCTCTAAAATCGACTTTTTCTAGCTTTTCTAAAGCAGTCGTTCGATTAGTCCGCAATACGCGCATCGCTGGACTACTAAATTGATTAATAATCATCGTATCTTGGTCAGAAGCACCTACAATGGCGTCTTTCCAATTTTGGTGAACCGGTGACTCCTCGCTAGACACCATACGAGTGCCCATCTGCACCCCTTGTGCGCCTAGCGCAAATGCTGCCGCCATACTACATCCATCTATAATCCCTCCTGCTGCAATGATGGGTACGTTTACTTTCTTCGCTATCATCGGTAATAAAACCATACTCGCCACTCCTCTTGGATTTTTGAATCCACCACCTTCAATACCTTCTACTATCAATCCGTCTACACCAGCTTTAATTGCTTTCATAGCAGCATCAAAACTAGGCACTACATGAAAAACAGTCAATCCTGCTTCTTTTAAAGGTCCAACGACTTTGGCAGGGTTTCCTGCAGAAGTGGAAACAAATTTCACGCCCTGGTCTATCACAAATTGAACAATATTAGGGTCTCTGACAAAAGCAAGGGCGATATTCACCCCAAAAGGTTTGTCCGTCAAAGTTCGCATTTTTTGGATTTCAGCTTTAATATTCTCCAACTCACCTGAAGAGGTTTCTATGATACCCATACCTCCAGCATTAGATACTGCTGATGCCAATTGAGCGCGTGCAATCCAGCCCATAGGCGCTTGCATAATTGGATAATCTACTCCTAGAATTTCTGTTAATTTATTTTTGATGGGTTTCAACGTTTTATTTTTTAAGGATTTGTATAATGTCGATTTTATTAGGGCGAATAACAATCCGTGCTATCACAATATTAGTATAAAAATACTAATTCTAATAAAATTAGAAGGCTTAAAATACAAAAGGCTTAAAAAGAGTTGATAAGCTTACCTTTTATGCATTTGCAGCCAAGTATTTTCTTCGCCAATTCCAAAGTCCTATTCCAGACATCACAAAATATACCACCATCAAACCTGCATAAATGGGTAACCCTTGAGCATAATATAACCAAGCCGTTACACCATTTAAAATTATCCAATAGACCCAAGCATATAGATATTTGTGTGCTTCCAAATAACTAGCGATAAAGCTAAAAATAGTGGTATTAGAATCTATAAAAGACTTCTCTGCATCGGTATAAGTTTTAAAGATATAGCCCAATCCAAATGCTAATATGAATCCTGTAATAATCCAAAAAATATGATTCTTGAGTGCTAAGGTTTTAATAGCTAACACTTCTCCCTGCTCATTTTTAGACCATTGGTACCAGCCATAAATAGCAAATAGAATGAAAAAAGAATATAAAATAGCCTCTGAATATAATTTTACACCAATGAAAGAATAAATAAAAAAAATAGCAGAAAGAATAGAAAATAGCCAACACCATATATTTTCTTTTACCAATAAAAAAAGATAAATCAAGCTAAGGGTTGTCCCCGTTAATTCTACTAACAAATCTATAGTCATCTTATTATTACATTAATCAGTTGATAATAACTTGCAAAATAGGGAAATGAACCACAATAAATAACATCCCTCCTTTTTTTATTAAGAGCATGTCTAAAATAAGGAGCTTTGCTTTCCCCTATTTTCTACCTAAATTTGCGCAACATAGAGAAATCCTGAGATACAAGAAACATCTCTTCTCTCGCATCTCTATTCTCACTCTAAAAATTATAACTACACAATTTATGGATAAATTAGACGCATTAAATCAAGTAGCGGAATTTCACCGCACTTTTAAACATCCAATCGAGCCAAAACCAATTATTCCTTCGAAAAAACGATGTGAATTGAGGGTGTCTCTAATTGCAGAGGAATTAAAAGAATTAGAAGAAGCTATTGCCGATAACGATTTGGTAGAAATTGCAGATGCTTTGTGCGACATACAATACGTTTTGTCTGGCGCTGTTCTGGAGTTTGGATTAGGCGATAAATTCCGTACCTTATTTGATGAAGTCCAACGCTCTAACATGAGCAAAACTTGTAAATCTGAGGAAGAAGCAAAGGCAACAATGGCCCATTACAAAAAGACCAAAGGCGTCGATAGCTATTTCAAAAAAGAAGGGGACGTTTATTTGGTTTTTCGTGAATCGGATAACAAAACATTGAAGTCTATTAATTATTCTCCTGCTGATTTGAAAGGTATTTTGGAAGAGTAACGAAGGGTAAGAGCGCATGTAAATAGCCAAATTTTATCATTAAATATCAAGGGTATTATTTATACCGCACAGGAACCGCTAGATTTTGTCAATCTAGCGGTTCTTGTTTATAACAATATCAATAGCATAAAATGGACTATTCCAAAACTATTTTTCCTTTTTCTGACCACCTTGGCATGCAACTAGTCGAGCGAGCAGAAGGTAAAAGTCATTTTAAAATATCGCTTCAGGCTCATCACTTTAATCCACAGAAAGTCGTGCATGGTGGGGTTTTGTATTCACTAGCTGATACAGGTATGGGTGGTGCACTCTACCCTATGCTAAATTTAAAAAATGGAGAAATCTGTGCAACTATTGAAATTAAAATGACTTATTTCAAAGCGGCTAGAAAAGGAGTCTTAGATTGCCATACCATAGTAATTAGTAAAGGAAAACGAGTCGCCATGTTAGAATCTGAAATTTGGAACGAAGGAAAATTAGTTGCTAAAGCTACTGGTAGTTACGCCGTTTTTACGCCAAGTAAAACTTAAATTAAAATTGCTCTAATCCATAAGATTTTTCTTACATTGCGTGACTGAGACACTTCAAAGTCTGTATTCGACAGGTAAGCTTAATGTTTACTTGGTACTCAAAACGAAAAACTTATGAAATATTCCTTGACTTTCCTTTTTGGCTTCCTCTTATTTTTATCTTGTAATCCTACTACTGAAAAAACAGATGCTTCGACAGCAAATCGCCCACCAAACATTGTCCTCATTTTCACAGATGACCAAGGGTATCAAGATTTAAGTTGCTACGGTTCGCCAACTATCAAGACGCCGAATATTGACCAAATGGCAAAAGATGGCGCTAGATTCACCAACTTTTATGTGTCTCAGCCTGTTTGTTCTGCCTCTCGGTCTTCTTTATTGACGGGTTGTTATGCAAATCGACTGGGTATATCAGGTGCGTTTTCACCTTATGTTGGAAAAGGTCTGAACCCAGAAGAAGAAACCATTGCCGAAATTTTAAAACCATTGGGGTACGCCACTGCTATCTATGGCAAATGGCACTTAGGTTCAGAACCAGAATTATTGCCAACTAGACAAGGGTTTGATGAATACTTAGGGATTCCTTATTCTAATGACATGTGGCCTTATCATCCTTGGCAAGGTTCTGTTTTTAACTTTCCAGTATTGCCCTTAGTGGAAAATGAAACGGTTATCGATACTTTAGATGACCAAAGTCAAATTACTACCCAATATACTGAAAGAGCGGTCAATTTTATTAATAAAAATAAGGACAATCCTTTCTTTTTATATGTTCCGCATAGTATGCCTCACGTTCCACTTTATGTCTCAGATAAATTTAAGGGGAAATCTGCGGGTGGTTTATATGGAGATGTGATTGAAGAAATTGATTGGTCTACTGGAGAAATTTTAAAGGCCTTAAAAGAAAATGGCTTAGACGAAAACACCTTGGTTATTTTCACTTCGGATAATGGTCCTTGGTTGTCTTATGGTGGTCATTCTGGAGTTGCGCTGCCTTTGCGAGAGGGAAAGGGGACGGCTTTAGAAGGCGGTGTTCGAGTGCCTTGTGTGATGCGTTGGCCTAAAAAGATTCCTGCGGGGCAGACCATTACCAACCCTGCTATGACCATTGATATTTTGCCTACGATAGCCAAATTAACAGGAGCTAAACTTCCCGTTAAAAAAATTGATGGGGCCGATATGAGCTATTTAATGCAAGGGCAAATATCAGATGCCCCTCACCATGATGCTTATTATTTCTATTATCATCAAAATGAATTGCACGGAATTCTCAGTGGTGATGGGCGTTGGAAATTATATTTACCTCACCGATACCGGTCTTTGAATGGGCGTACTGGTACCGATGACGGTTTGCCAATAAAATATGAGTATAACGAAATTGGGCAAGAATTATATGATTTGGAAAATGATATTAGTGAGACCACAGACGTTGCTGAAAAGCATCCTGAAATTGTCGCTCAGTTATTGGAGCATGCAGAAAAGGCTCGACAGGAATTGGGAGATAAATTGACAGATAGAACAGGTGTTGGTGTACGTCCAATCGGATTAGTTGCTAAAAAAGATTAAAAATAGTACCTGTTTAAACACAGTTTATTAAAGTAATTAGACGTTATTTTGTGATTCTTTTTTTTAGTAGGATATAATAAATTCTCATCGTCCTTACTTTTTTTTAACCTGTAATTAAATATGATAAATACATTCAAAATCGTTAGTTTTTTAGAAGGAACTTCTTACCTATTGTTGTTATTTGTAGGCGTTCCGCTTAAGTATCTTGGAGACAACGCCATCTTAGTAAAAGGGCTTGGCATGCCTCATGGTCTGCTATTTTTAGCTTATATAGTTATGGCTTTAGTAATTCGCAAGAAAGCTAAATGGGATGTAAAAACTACGTTTATTGTACTTATTGCTTCACTCATACCATTTGGGACTTTTTATGTAAATAAGCGATATTTATAAAACATAAACACAGCCACATTAATAAAGACAATGAAAAATAAGTAATTTACCCACATTGTTTTCTTACAACCACTTCATAAAAAACTGAATATATACATGGCAATTTCTCTTTCTAAAAAAACTAAAATCGGATTTATTGGTACAGGCGTCATGGGGGTGTCTATGTGTAGACGTATGATGGCAGAAGGCTATTCGATGACCATTTATAATCGAACTAAATCGAAAGCTAAATCCTTAATTAAAATGGGTGCTAAATGGGCAAACTCCCCAGCTGAAGTTGCTGCCCAATCAGAAGTTATTTTCACTATTGTTGGATATCCACAAGACGTAGAAGAAGTTTATTTTGGTAAAAAAGGAATTCTATCAACAGCTAAATCTGGTAGCATCTTAGTAGATATGACAACGACTAAACCTAGCTTGGCGCAAAAAATTTATAAAGCAGCAAAAGCTAATAAAATATCGACCATTGATGCCCCTGTTTCTGGTGGAGATATTGGCGCAAAAAATGGCGCTTTATCCATTATGATTGGTGGTGATAAAAAAGCGGTCAAAACAATCATGCCTTTATTCGAAATCATGGGAAAAAATATGATTTATGAAGGCAAAGCCGGCTCTGGGCAACATACCAAAATGTGCAATCAAATCACTATTGCAGGAACGATGATTGGGGTTTGTGAAAGTTTAATTTACGCATACAAAGCAGGTTTAGACCTAGATGTGATGCTGCAAGCAATAAGTGGTGGAGCTGCTCGATGTTGGACTTTAGAAAATTTAGCACCAAGAATTGTACAACGAGACTTTGACCCTGGTTTTTATGTTGAACACTTTATAAAAGATATGGAAATTGCTTTGGATGAAGCTCGGTTAATGGATTTATCTTTGCCTGGCTTAGCTTTAGTCCATCAGCTGTACAAAGCAGTCCAAGCTCAAGGTAATGGTCGAATGGGAACACAAGCTTTGATGTTGGCGTTGGAACAAATATCTGGGATAAATTCTTAAAAAGATAAACACTTTTTCTCTAAACTTTACTTTATCCTATCCTAATACCAGAAATATTATAAAGCAATGCTTTAAGAAAAGGGCTAAATTTTAAAGACCATATAATTTTCAAATCTTCCATTAAATTTGTTTCATCATCTAAGAATTTAAATATTTGCTGAATCGGATTTTTTCGATACATGTCTGTAAAAATAGACTCACCTAGTTCATTATGATTGACTAACACATCTAAATATAAAGAATCGTACCAACGGAATTTTTTATGAATGATACCCTGCGCTGGCGCACGCTTATTTTTTAGGTTATTAGCAATTTTTTGTGCATTCCTTTCCATATTTTTAAAAGCATAACCAGAAGAGGGTTTGACATGTCCTCCTGCGGTTCCAATTTTCATAATATTTTTTACGTTCGCTTTTTCAAATGGATAATCGCTCATAGGAATGACACCATACTCCACTTTTGAAATATGATATTGTTTTATCTTTAAAATTTCTTCTATATATTTTCGAAGGTAGTCATCGTAGGCATCATAGGCAATTAACTTTTCTGTAAACAAGGTAAACTCAACTAATGCTTTGGTTGTAGAAATGGGCAATACATAAGTAAAACAAGTGCTTTCTTTCCATTTTACTCGAAAATCCATCATAATAAAAGTAGTCGGGTCAAACACAGTAGCCTCCGTTTCAATGACCCAGCCCTTAAAATGCTGTTGCAAGGTAAAATGTTTTTTACCCGCCAATTCAAATCCTTTATCAATACGACTATCAAAAACTTGCTTAGCAAAATAAGTATTTTGTACCCCTTTAATCTCTGTTTTACCTTCCTTATTTTTTACAAAGGCGACCTCCTCTTTAATCCATTCCACATTACTGGCTTCAGCAATTTTATTTCTACTGAATTCATAAAAATTAATAGCGGGCAAAGTCTTATATAAATAGGGCGCTAAAGCTAAATCAATACTTTCTTCCTCGGTGTTAAATTTTCCTTTAGACCAGCTTTTTTCAATAATCTCATCCCATTTACCAGTCCCTTTTTCCCAAAAGGACCAAGTCTTATCATTCTTTTTTTTGTCATCTTTATCGAGTATCAATATAGTTTTATGCGCAAACCATTCATCCGCTAACATTGCTAATATTAGGTGTAGCCCAGCTCCACCTGCACCAATAATCACATAATCATAAATTTTTGAAGGCATATTTTAAGAAGAAGTAGTGTTACAAAATACTAACTAATACTGAATTATTTAAAGGTTTTTACTTTGCCTTATGCTTAGTACACTGGGTAACACCATTTTAGCTATTTTGCTTAGCAATATCCAAAGTTTAACACTTCAAAAACTAATAATGCTATTTTTAGCATGACTATTCTGTATTTTTGAAGTCTAAATAATAAATAATAACAAATGAAAAATATACTATTCTTCTTAATACTTCTTGTTAATTTATTGCCGAGGATTGCTTTTTCTCAAACTTTAGGAGAAACTGCCGTAAAAGAAATCTTGGTAAAAAAATTCAATGAGCAACTACCTGGTATCATAGGAAATGGAAAAATTATGGATGGACTCAACTTAGCCACCTTAAAAATCAGACCAGGGCATATCAAAATCAAAGGTCAAACAAAATGGAATTTAAAATTAGGTAAACACAATAAACCTATTCGATTTAAAGGCATCATATCTACTCGCTTTAAAAGCTTTGGCAAACCTGATTTAATGGTTAATTTCCCTGGAGACAAATTTTTGTTTTTTCGAAAATATCAAAAACTAAGTGATTTGATAAATCTAAAACAGATAATGCAGAAAAAAGAGGGCGAGGAAAAGCAGAATAAGTAGTCTTTGACAAATCCTATAAAAAATCTTAATCCATAGGGCTTGTCAAAGACTCCAAATTATTAAGCTAGAAAATTTTCAACTGGGGTATATTTAAAATTAAAAGCATCCGCCACTCCTTTATAAACAACCTTTCCATCAACCACATTCAATCCTTTTTTAAGTGATTCATTTTCTTGACATGCTTTTTTCCAGCCTTTGTCCGCTAATTGGATAGCATAAGCCAAAGTAGCGTTTGTCAATGCTAATGTAGAAGTATAAGGAACCGCCCCTGGCATATTTGCTACACAATAATGTACGACATCGTTAATGATAAAAGTAGGGTCTTCGTGGGTCGTAGGTTTGCAAGTTTCAATGCAGCCACCTTGGTCTACTGCCACATCAACCAATACTGTTCCCGCCCTCATTTCCTTCAACATTTCTTTAGTAATCAAATTTGGTGCTTTTGCTCCAGGAATTAATACTGCTCCAACAATTAAATCGCTCTCTTTAATCAGTTGGCGAATAGTATAATCATTGGAATATAAGGTTGTAACATTGGCTGGCATTATATCTGCTAAATAACGAAGTCTAT
>CANNZV010006740.1:0-15603 GCA_947561585.1 Caprella mutica | reverse complement strand
CTTCGTTTTCTATTGTAAATGTTTGTACACATTCATCTGTTCTTCCACACTCATCTGTTACTGTATATGTAATCTGATATTGCAAGCCAGGACAGTTTTCACCAGCTCCAGCTATTGAAGGCAAGGCTACACTAACTGTTGTAGTTAATCCACATGCACTTGTTACTGTTGGCACACCTTCTGCAATTTCATCAATACAAGTAACAGTCAAATCAGCAGGACAAGTAATTGTTGGTCCTTCGTTCTCTATTGTGAATAATTGTGTACAAGATGCATCTCTTCCACAAGCATCAATTACTGTATATACAATCTCATAAACCGCACCATCACATCCCGAAGTACCAGAAACCAATGTAGGTCCTGTAGTTGATTGTGTACTTCCTAGGTCACACGGAACATTAACAATTGGTGTTCCTATTATTATATCGTCTACACATGTTACTGTTGCATCATTAGGGCACACAATTGTTGGTGCATCCTGCTCCAATGTAAATGTTTGTGTACAAGATGCTGTTCTTCCACAATCATCCGTAACTGTGTATACTATCTCATAAGTCGATGCATCACAGTTGCTCGTTCCTGAAACAAGCGTTGGCCCGACAGAACTTACCGTTCCTCCTAATCCACAACTTGTTGTTGTCGCTGGTGTTCCTTCTTGAATATCATCAATACATTCAACTGTAACGTCTAAAGGACAAGTAATTGTTGGTCCTTCATTTTCTATTGTAAATGTTTGTACACATTCATCTGTTCTTCCACAAACGTCTGTTACTGTATATGTAATCTCATACTGAGCACCTAAACAATCTGCTGTTCCTGAAACCAATACTGGTTCAGTAGTCGTCACATTGGTATTTAAGCTACAAGAGCTTGTCACAGTTGGTGTACCTTCTACAATTTCAGCAGCACATGCAACTGTTACATCTGAAGGACAAGTAATACTTGGTCCTTCATTCTCTATTGTAAATGTTTGTACACATGAAGCTGTTCTTCCACACTCATCTGTCACTGTATATGTAATCTGATATTGATTATCTGGACAGTTTGCAACATCACCTACTATTGTTGGTAATGAAACAAAGACCTCTGTACTTAATCCACATGAACTTGTTACTGTCGGTGTGCCTTCTACTATGCCTTCAATACAATCTACTGTCAAATCAGCTGGACAAACAATTGTTGGTCCTTCATTTTCAACATTAAATGTCTGTACACATTCATCTGTTCTTCCACACTCATCTGTTACTGTATAAACGATTTCGTATACAGATGCATCACAACCTTCAGATCCGCTAACCAACGTTGGTCCTTCTGTTGTTACAGTTGTCAATGAACCACATGAACTTGTTACTGTCGGCGTGCCTTCTGCTATATCATCAACACAAGCTACTGTTGCATCTGCAGGACATGTAATTGTCGGCCCTTCGTTTTCTATTGTAAATGTTTGTACACATTCATCTGTTCTTCCACACTCATCTGTTACTGTATATGTAATCTGATATTGCAAGCCAGGACAGTTTTCACCAGGTCCAGCTATTGAAGGCAAGGCTACACTAACTGTTGTAGTTAATCCACATGCACTTGTTACTGTTGGCACACCTTCTGCAATTTCATCAATACAAGTAACAGTCAAATCAGCAGGACAAGTAATTGTTGGTCCTTCGTTCTCTATTGTGAATAATTGGGTACAAGATGCATCTCTTCCACAAGCATCAATCACTGTATATACAATCTCATAAACCGCACCATCACATCCTGGAGTACCAGAAACCAATGTAGGTCCTGTAGTTGATTGTGTACTTCCTAGGTCACATGGTACATTGACAATTGGTGTTCCTATTATTATATCGTCTACACATGTTACTGTTGCATCATTAGGGCACACAATTGTTGGTGCATCCTGCTCCAATGTAAATGTTTGTGTACAAGATGCTGTTCTTCCACAATCATCCGTAACTGTGTATACTATCTCATAAGTCGATGCATCACAGTTACTCGTTCCAGAAACAAGCGTTGGCCCGACAGAACTTACCGTTCCTCCTAATCCACAACTTGTTGTTGTCGCTGGTGTTCCTTCTTGAATATCATCAATACATTCAACTGTAACGTCTAAAGGACAAGTAATTGTTGGTCCTTCATTTTCTATTGTAATGTTTGTACACATTCATCTGTTCTTCCACAAACGTCTGTTACTGTATATGTAATCTCATACTGAGCACCTAAACAATCTGCTGTTCCTGAAACCAATACTGGCTCAGTAGTCGTCACATTGGTATTTAAGCTACAAGAGCTTGTCACAGTTGGTGTACCTTCTACAATTTCAGCAGCACATGCAACTGTTACATCTGAAGGACAAGTAATACTTGGTCCTTCATTCTCTATTGTAAATGTTTGTACACATGAAGCTGTTCTTCCACACTCATCTGTTACTGTATATGTAATCTGATATTGATTATCTGGACAGTTTGCAGCATCACCTACTATTGTTGGTAATGAAACAAATACCTCTGTACTTAATCCACATGAACTTGTTACTGTCGGCGTGCCTTCTACTATGTCTTCAATACAATCTACTGTCAAATCAGCTGGACAAACAATTGTTGGTCCTTCATTTTCAACATTAAATGTCTGTACACATTCATCTGTTCTTCCACACTCATCTGTTACTGTATAAACGATTTCGTATACAGATGCATCACAACCTTCAGATCCGCTAACCAACGTTGGTCCTTCTGTTGTTACAGTTGTCAATGAACCACATGAACTTGTTACTGTCGGCGTACCTTCTGCTATATCATCAACACAAGCTACTGTTGCATCTGCAGGACATGTAATTGTCGGCCCTTCGTTTTCTATTGTAAATGTTTGTACACATTCATCTGTTCTTCCACACTCATCTGTTACTGTATATGTAATCTGATATTGCAAGCCAGGACAGTTTTCACCAGGTCCAGCTATTGAAGGCAAGGCTACACTAACTGTTGTAGTTAATCCACATGCACTTGTTACTGTTGGCACACCTTCTGCAATTTCATCAATACAAGTAACAGTCAAATCAGCAGGACAAGTAATTGTTGGTCCTTCGTTCTCTATTGTGAATAATTGTGTACAAGATGCATCTCTTCCACACATATCAATCACTGAATATACAATCTCATAAACCGCACCATCACATCCTGGAGTACCAGAAACCAATGTAGGTCCTGTAGTTGATTGTGTACTTCCTAGGTCACATGGAACATTAACAATTGGTGTTCCTATTATTATATCGTCTACACAAGTTACTGTTGCATCTACTGGACAAACAATTGTAGGAGGATCTTGCTCTAAAGTTATCTGTTGAGTACACGATGTTGTTCTATCACAGTCTGTAACAGTATATGTCACTTCATATATAGCACCATCACAAGATGCCTCACCAGAAACCAATACTGGATCTGAAGATGATATTGTTACAGCACAACATGAACTATTAGAAATATCCGTTAATGGAACGAAGTCAGAGATACAATCAATGATTGTATTCTCAGGACATTCTATCACTATTACACATTCATCATCACCATCATCTTCATCAGCCAAATCTAATGAACCATCATCATCACTAGGTCCTATCAATCCGTTGCCATTTGTATCAGCACCATTACCTTCTTCACTATCAATATCTACTTGATCCATTGCGGTTACTTCTGCAATGTTGTTGTAATCACCACCAAGACTTGGAGATAATACCTCAGCTTCAAAAGTTAACTCAACCTGACCAGGGAAAGGAATATCAATACCATCCCACACAATAGTACTTCCAGTAATTGTACCTCCTGCATTTGCATTAGCTGGTGATCCATAACCTGTAGGTAATAAATCAGTTACTTCTGCATTAGTAATATTTGCTGGGCCATCATTATTTACTGTTATAGTGAATGTAACAACCTCTCCTACTGCCGGTGTATTATTATTTACAGTTTTAACCAAACTGATATCAGCTGATCCGATTAACCCGAAATCGATTGTCATATCATTGTTATCATCATCAGTTGCAGTAGCTAATCCAGGATCACCTTCTGGCTCAGTACCTGGAACTAGACTTATTATTGAAGAAGTAATAACACCATCCGTTACACCATCTCCATCAGTATCTTCTTGACTACCATTATCATCACCATCTACTTGAGTATCACCAGCTGCTCCTGTACTTGAGATAGGAGACGATACTGGAGGAATAAATTGTATGTAATAATTTCCTGGCAATAAGTTATCAAATATATATTGACCTGATCCATCTGTAGTTGTTACAGCAACAAGTGCATCAGTATCAGCATCATATAATTCTAATTCTACAGATTTAGCTTTGTCACCAATGTTATCTTCACCAGCATCTCTTACTCCATTATTGTTGTTATCAGAGAAAACTTCAGATCCAATTGCCATTAATGGTACCAAACCAAAGTCAACAGTATTATCACCATAGTTATCAGGTCCTGCTGTAGGTAAACCAGCATCACCTTCAGGCTCATCGCCTCTTGACAATGTAATAGTTGGAGAAGTAATTAATCCTTCTGTCAAACCATCACCATCAAGATCTTCTTGACTACCGTTATCATCGTTATCTGTTTGATCATCCGCCGTATTTGTTGGACCAGAAGAAACTGGTAAACTAACTGGCGGTGTAAACTGAACTATGTAATCACCTGGTATCAAGCCATCAAATAAATACAGTCCATTAGGATCAGTATTTGTTGTTGCGATTATTGAACCATCTACTGGATTAACTAAATCAAGTGAAATAGTTTTTCCTTTCGTTCCTATGTTATCTTCATTTGGATCTTGTACTCCGTTGTTGTTATCATCAGAGAATACTGTTGATCCAATTGATAAACATTTTGCAGCATCAACAGTTACTGTAACCTCATCCATAAACATCACCTGGTCAACTGGAATTCCATTAAAGAATACAGTTGCCATATCCATTGCCGTGTTGGTAAGGTCAGCATCAATGGTTAATGAATATTCAAATACGAATTCTTCATCATTGATTCCATCACCATTTGCATCATTGAATGCAATAAATCCATCACTTCCAATATCTGTAGATGCAATAAATTCTGGACTATTCACTGTAAGGTCATTTGGTAAATTGTTATCTTCAACAGATATATCTCCAAGTTGAATTCCTGGAATCCGCCTCTTAATCTGATTGTCAAAGTATAATCAACTTCTTCTCCTGGACACACACAGTCAGCACTTGCTTCTTTCTCCACATTAACTCCAACTGATGCATATGCAGAGTCGTCCTCATCTGTAGGGTTAGGTCCAAATGTTGTACCATCTGGTAATGTTGGTATACCTTCAGTGATCGCAGTATTTCTATAAAGACCAAGTTGAGCTGTACCCAATTGAGTACAAATTTGAGTCTCTCCAACTGCCAATGAAGCAATAGTACAAATCAAACCTTCTTGATCATCATTTACTGTAACATTTGTTAATTCAACATTACCAGTATTGGTTACTTCATAAGTCCAAGTTACCTCACTTTCTTCTGGCACGAATGGCAAATTTGAAAGATCTTGAAGTACTTCTATACCGTTCGTTTTCTTAACCAATTGAATTTCAGCTTGAGGATCAAATAGACCAAAGTCTTTTGTCATATCGCCTCTATCATCTGCTGCTAAATCTTGATTACCACCTTGTTCTGGCTCATTTTCTGGCTCTTCACCATTCGCTAAGTTGAACACTGGGGATGTAATCACACCATCAGTTAAACCGTCAGCATTTGTATCAACTTGACTACCATTATCATCACCATCAATTGTATCATCATTTGTATTAGCACCAGTTGAAGACATAGGTGCCGATACCGGTGGTATCAATTGGATGTAATAATCACCAGGAATCAAACCGTCAAATAAGTAATTACCTTCAGAATCTGTAGTTGTCATATCAACTAAAGTATTTGTTAAGGCATCATAGATTTCTAAATCAACTGATTTACCTAAAGAAGCAATATCATCTTCTGAAGGATCTTGAATTCCGTTATTATTTGCATCATAAAACACAGTCGATCCAACACTTACCAATGGAACAAAACCAAAATCAATTGTCATGTCTCCATTATCATCATTATCATCATCTTGATCTCCGCCTGATACTCCATTTTCAGAAATACCAGTTGGTTCTTGACCTGGAGTCAATTCAATTAAAGTTGACATAACCATTTCACCAATACCAGCTTGAATTCCATTATCATCTCCATCTAATTGATCATCATCTCCATCAGTAGGGGTACTACTTAATGGATATTCTTCATTTACTTCTGCAATTTTAACATAGTAAACACCAGGGAGTAACTGATCAACAAAATAATCTCCATTATCATCAGTTATGTCTTCACCAACTTCATTATCATCATCACTTTTGACACCATCAGCACCTAAGTCAAATACTTCTACTAGGATTCCTGGTATTGGTTCTTCATCAGATTGCTGCATACCATCATTATTGATATCCACCCAAACTGTAGAACCAATGCTCATTAATCTTGGTGTTGTAGGTTCATTATCTCCATCATCTTCATCATCAGCATCTATACTACCGTCATTTGGATTCATATCTAAAGGACCAACATTTCCATTACCATTTGAATCTGCAGGATTACCTGGCTCTGAATCTGGGTCAAACTGATCAACTTCATCAACAGATGATAGGTTATCATATGTTACACCTTCTAATGGTGTATTAACCGTTACTTCATAAACAAGGTCGTATGTCGTACCGGCAGGTATTGTACCTACTGCAAATTTATATACTGTACTTCCATCTAAATTAGGAACTCCAGAAGAAGCATTTACCACAGAAGTAACATTCAAGTCAGAATATCCATTTGGAAGGAAATCTTCTAATACTACATTTGTCGCATCACTAGGACCATCATTCGTAACTGAAACAGTAAATGTTACAGTTGATCCAATGTTAGGCGTAGGGTTGTCAACTGTTTTGATTAGACTCAAGTCTGCAACCTGTGGTTCAACTGGTTCGTTGTCACCATCGTCTTCATCATCTGGATCCACACTTCCATCATTTGGATTCATATCTAATGGACCAACGTTGCCGTCACCATCTGTATCTGCTCCATTGCCTGGTTCAGAATCTGAATCAAATTGATCAGCAGCAGTAATTTCTGCTAAGTTGTCATAGTCAATACCTTGAGTTGGAGCTACGATTTCAGCTTCAACAGTAAGTGTAATTGTTTCACCAACGGCAATTGATAAATCAGACCATGTCACATCGTTTCCAGCAATAACACCACTATTAGAAGCATTTGCTATATTCGAATAACCATTTGGTAACATATCAGCTACAGCAACACCTGTTGCATTGGCTGGTCCATCATTTGTAACTTCAATTGAGAATGTAACAACTTCTCCAACATTTGGAGTAGGATTATCTACAAGCTTAATTAAACTTAAATCAGCTGTTTGGATTAGACCAAAGTCAATGGTCATATCTCCATTATTATCATCTGCAGCATCTTGATCTCCACCTTGACCGGTTTCTCCTTCGATTTCTGCATTTGCAGTCAAATTGAATACAGGAGATGTAATAACACCATCTGTAATGCCATCACCATCTGTATCTTCTTGACTACCATTATCGTCACCATCTATACTATCATCTTCTATTGACCCTCCTGTAGAACTTATAGGTGAAGTTGCCGGTGGCATCAATTGGATATAATAATCACCTGGTAATAAACCACCGAAGAAGTAATCACCATTTTGATCAGTAGATGTAACTGCCACCAATTCATCTGTATCTGCATCATATAGTTCTAATTCAACAGATTTTTCTTTCTCTCCTATTCCTAGTTCACCTGGATCTTGTTGACCGTTGTCATTATCATCAGAGAAGACAGTAGATCCAACACTCACTAAAGGCACTAAACCAAAGTCTTGAGTCATATCTCCATTATTGTCATCAGCATTATCTTGTGATCCACCTTGACCCAGTTCTGCTTCAGGCTCTGAATCTCCTAATAAGTCGAAAATTACTGAAGTAATAACGCCATCCGTTAGACCGTCACCATCTGTATCTTCTTGTAAACCGTTATCATCATTATCTACGCCATCATCTGCTGGGTTAGTTGTTGTAGATGATACCGGTAAACTTGCAGGAGGCAATAATTGAATAAAGTAAGATCCTGGTAATAAGTTATCAAAGAAATAATTACCATCATCATCTGTACTTTGTTGTGCTACCAATTCATTTGTATTGGCATCATACAGTTCAACTACTACTGATTTATCTTCTGTAGCAATACTTCCTTCAATTGGATCTAGCAAACCATTATCATTGGCATCAACAAATACTGTTGATCCAACACTTACTAGAGGCACCAATCCAAAATCAACTGTATTGTCTCCATTATTATCATCTGTTTCTGTAGGTAATCCAGGATCACCTTCTGGCTCATCAGTTGGTGATAAGTTAATAACTGCAGATTGGATTAATCCATCTGTTAATCCGTCACCATCTGTATCTTCTTGTAATCCATTATCATCATTATCTACTCCGTTATCAGCGCCATCAGTTGTACTTGAAACTGGTAAACTTTCAGGAGCAATAAATTGTACAATATAATCACCTGGTACTAACCCATCAAAAATGTATTCACCGTTATCATCTGTAGAAGTTGTTGCTACCAATTCTCCAGTAACAGCATCGATTAACTCTAATTCCACAGATTTCTCTTGTTCTCCAATATTTTCCTCGTTTGAATCAAAGACCCCATTGTTATTTGTATCAACAAAAACTTGAGAACCTATTGATAATAGCTTAGGAGAAACTGGTTCATTATCTGCATCATCATCATCACCATCCAAATCAACATTCTGATCATTAGGATTATCATCTAAAGGACCTACCAATCCATCACCATCTGGGTCAGGACCATTCCCTGGAGTTGAATCCGGATCATATTGATCAGATGCTCCAATATCTGCTAAGTTATCGAAGTCAACACCTTCACCAGGCGCCAAAACTTCAACATCAAATGTCAAGTCAATTGACTCTCCATTTGCAATAGACAAGTCACTCCAAAGTATTAATCCAGGAGTATCAACTCCACCATTGCTTACATTTGAAATTGCTCCATAACCGTTAGGTAATGCATCTGCTACTAAAACACCAGTTGCATCATTAGGACCATCATTCATAACTCTAACTGTGAATGTTACAGACTCACCAATATTTGGCGTAGGGTTATTAACGATTTTAATCAAACTCAAGTCAGCAACTTGTGGTTCAACTGGCTCATTATCACCATCATCTTCATCATCTGGATCTACACTTCCATCATTTGGATTCATATCCAATGGTCCTACATTTCCATCTCCATCTGTATCTGCTCCATTACCTGGAGTTGAGTTTGGATCAAACTGATCTGCTGCTGTAATTTCTGCAATGTTGTCAAAATCTACACCTGCTAATGGTGCCAATACTTCTGCATCAACAGTCAATGTCAATGTTTGACCAACAGCTATTTCTAAATCTTCCCACAATACATCATTTCCAGTTACAGTCCCTCCATTAGAAGCATTTGTAACATTAGAATATCCATTTGGAAAAGCATCGCCTACAGCCACACCTGTTGCATCAGCTGGTCCTGCATTTGTAACTTCGATTATAAATGTTACTACATCGCCTACGTTTGGTGTTCCATCATTTACCAATTTAATTAAACTCAAATCAGCAGTTTGTCTTACACCAAAATCAATTGTCATATCTCCATTGTCATCAGCCGCATCATCTTGATCGCCTCCTTGACCAGTTTCACCTTCTGGCTCTGTACCGCCTTCAAGGTTGAATACTGGTGATGTAATTACACCATCTGTTACACCATCACCATCTGTATCTTCTTGACGTCCATTGTCATCCCCGTCTGTTTGATCATCTGAATCATTCGACCCAGTTGAACTAACTGGTGATGTACCTGGTGCTGTTAACTCTATGTAATAATTACCAGGTAGTAAATTATCAAATAAATAATCGCCATTCTCATCTGTAATTGTTGTTGCAACCAATTCATCTGTATCAGCATTATATAAATCTAAAGTTACAACCTTCTCTTTTTGACCAATTCCTAATTCGTCATCATCTTGAACACCGTTATCATTGTCATCAGAGAATACTGTCGATCCTACGCTCACTAATGGCACCAAACCAAAGTCTTTCGTCATATCTCCATTGTCATCATCTGATGCATCCTGATTGCCACCTTGACCTGGCTCACCTTCTGGCTCGGTATCTCCTTCTAGGTTAAATACTGGTGATGTAATTACACCATCTGTTAAGCCGTCGCCATCCGTGTCTTCTTGACTACCATTATCATCACTATCTGTTGCGTCATCAGTATCATTCGTTGTTGTCGACGATACAGGCAAGCTTTCTGGTGGTGTCAATTGCAAGTAATAATCACCTGGCAGTAAGTTATCAAAGAAGTAATTTCCTTGATCATCAGTACTTTGTTGTGCTACCAATGCATCTGTATTGGCATCATATAACTCTACTACTACTGACTTCTCTTTTGCTCCGATATTGTCTTCGTCAATATCTTGAATTCCATTATTGTTGTTATCAGAGAATACCGTTGATCCTACACTTACCAATGGAACCAAACCGAAATCAACTGTATTGTCACTGTTGTTATCATCTGTATCCGTTGGCAATCCAGGATCTCCTTCTGGCTCATCAGTTGGTGATAACGTGATCACTACTGATTGAATCAATCCGTCTGTTAATCCATCGCCATCTGTATCTTCTTGCGTACCGTTATCATCTCCATCTACTTGATCATCTCCCCCATCAGAAGTACTTGATACTGGGATACTTGCTGGTGGTAAAAATTGTACTATGTAATCGCCTGGTACCAATCCGTCAAATATGTACTCACCATTATCATCAGTTGTTGTTGTTGCAACCAATTCACCAGTTGCAGCATCAATCAACTCTAAGGCTACTGACTTTTCTTTCGCACCGATATTATCCTCACCTGGATCTTGTACACCATTGTTGTTATTATCTGAGAAAACTACGCTTCCAATTGATAATAATTTAGGAGTCACTGGCTCGTTATCTCCATCATCCTCATCATCTGGATCCACACTTCCATCATTTGGATTCATATCTAATGGTCCAACGTTTCCGTCACCATCTGTATCAGCAGGGTTACCTGGTTCTGAATCTGGATCAAATTGATCTGCAGCTTCTACTGATGCCAAGTTATCATATTCTATACCTTCTCCAGGTGCTAAAACTTCAACATCAAATGTCAAGTCTACACTTGACCCTGCAGATATTGACAAGCCTGTCCAATCTATAGACCCAACTCCTGCTGATCCACCATTACTCACATTTGTAACATTTGTATATCCATTTGGCAATACATCTGTAACTGCTACACCTGTTGCGTCATTTGGTCCATCATTATTCACAGTTATTGTAAATGTTATTACATCACCAATATTCGGTGTCGCGTCATTTACCAATTTAATTAAGCTTAAATCTGAAACCTGTGGCGTTACTTCTGCATCATCACCATCATCTTCATCATCTGGATCTTGATTATCATCTGGATCTTGACTACCTATGTTTCCATCTCCATCATTATCGGCACCATTATCAGGTGTTGAATCATTATCAAATTGATCGCTTCCAGTAACTTCAGCAATATTTTGATAAGTAACACCTTGTAGAGGTGCATTTACAACACCAGTATAAATTATTTCAACTGACTCTCCTACTGCAATTGCAGGAATTAAGTAATCAGCAAACCCAGAACCATCAGAAGCTGATGCTATGCCCTGTTGGTAAGCTGTAACTTCATTGATTGAACTGTAACCATTAGGGAATGCATCCCTAACTGATACATTTGTTGCGTCATCTGTTCCATCATTTGTAACTGTAATAGTAAATGTTACAACATCACCAACATTTGGCGTTGCATCATTTACAACTTTAGTTAAGTTAAGATCAGACACTTGTAATTCAATATCTTCAAAATCATTATCATCTTCATCATTTGGATCATCACCAAATGAGTTGCTATTTACAACATCATCATTAGGGTCTGTACCTGTTCCAAGTTCATTATCTGATCCAGTATTTGAATCAGGCGTACTATCTGCATCTTCTTCTGCAACACCTGTTGCAGGATCAATTCCATAGTCATCTGAACTATCTTCAGAAATTTCTGCCCAGTTTCTATAATCTCTTAATGCTGGATCATTAACCTGTAAAGTCAAGTTAATTGTAATTTCATCTCCTGGTTGAGTGTTATCAAAGTTCCATGTAACCAATCCTCCAGATTCTGTTCCACCATTGTCAGTTTCAACAAATGACATTCCAGCTGGAATTTGATCAGAAACCTCAAAACCAAATGATTCAACATTTCCTTCATTTCTAACTGTAATTACAAAATCAACTTCATCGCCTACCAATACTCTTGTCTCCTGTCCAGGAGCTAAAGTTTTAATCAATGCCAAATCATAATTAACATCAAGATTTACCAATTGAGAATCGTCATCATCTTCATCAACTGAAGGAGAATCAACACCTGGTCCATTATCATTACCATCGTAGTTATCAGGTGAACTATCTGTATCCTCTTCTTGGTTTCCTGTATTAGGATCAATGCCGTAATCTTCTGAACTATCTTCAGAAATTTCAACATGATTTAAATAAGCTCTTTGAGTAAAGTCTTCAACATTTAATGTCAAAGTCAATTCTTTAGTCTCCCCTGGATTCAGGTTAGAAAGGTTTAACCAACTTACAACTCCATTAGAAACTGTACCGCCGTCAGAAGCATTTACAAATGACATTCCAGCAGGAATTATATCTTCTACTGCGTAATCAAAACTTGCTACATTACCTTCATTTGTGACCGCAATTACAAATTCAACTGAAGGATTTTCAGGTGTAACCGTTCCTTCTTGGCCACTTGCCAAAGCTTTCTCGATCGCTAAATCGTAGTTGATGTCAAAATCAAGATCTGCACTGTCTTCATCATCTTCATCGCCTGTTGTATCTTCTCCTAATCCTGGAGCATCATCTTGGTCTTCATTGTTATCTACTGTACTGTCTACATCCTGTTCTGGATTTCCTGTTGTTGGATCTATACCATACTCCTCTGCACTGTCTTCACTTATCTGTGCAAAGTTTCTATAGGCTCTTAATGTAAAGTCTACTACTTCCAATGTCAATGTCAATGTTCTTGACTCCCCTGGTTGTAAGCTTTCACTCAAAATCCAGTTTACTTCGCCGCCTGTTACACTACCATTATCTGATGCACTTACGAAATTCATTCCACTTGGAATAGCATCGCTAACTGAATAGCCAAATGACTCAACGTCGCCTTCATTTGTAACTAATATATCATATGTCGCTACTGGATTCTCTGGTGTCGCTACTGCTTCACTTGTCAATGACTTCTCTATCGCTAAATCATAGTTGATATCCAAGTCTACATCTGCACTGTCTTCATCATCTTCATCGCCTGTCGTATCTTCTCCCAACCCTGGTGCTCCATCTTGATCTTCATTGTTATCTACTACACTATCTGTATCCTCTTCAGGATTTCCTGTTGTCGGATCGATGCCATATTCCTCAGCACTGTCATCTGTGATTTGCGCAAAGTTTCTATAGGCTCTTAATGTAAAATCTTCAATTGCTAAAGTCAATGTCAACGTTCTTGACTCCCCTGGTGCTAAGCTCTCGCTCAAACTCCAGTTTACTTCGCCGCCTGTTGCAATGCCATTATCTGATGCACTTACAAAGCTCATCCCACTTGGAATAGCATCTCCTACCGCATATGCAAATGACTCTACATCTCCTTCATTCGTTACTACTATATCGTATGTAACGTTAGGGTTTGATGGACTCGCTACTGCATCACTTGTTCTTGTTTTCTCGATCGCTAAATCGTAGTTAACATCCAAGTCTACTGGTGCACTGTCTTCATCATCTTCATCACTTGTATTATCTTCTCCTGGTCCCGATACATTATCTGCACTGTCATCATTATCTGGTGTTGAATCTGTATCTACTTCTGCTACACCTGTTGTTGGATCTATACCATAATCTTCTGCACTGTCATCACTGATTTGTGTGAAGTTCGTGTATGATCTCAAGGTGAAATCCTCAATTGCCAAGGTCAATGTCAACGTTCTTGACTCCCCTGGTGCTAAGCTCTCGCTCAAACTCCAGTTTACTTCGCCGCCTGTTGCAATGCCATTATCTGATGCACTTACAAAACTCATCCCGCCCGGTATCGCATCACTTACTGCATATGCAAATGACTCTACGTCTCCTTCATTCGTTACTACTATATCGTATGTAACATTTGGACTTGATGGACTTGCTACTGCATCACTTGTTCTTGTTTTCTCAATAGCTAAATCGTAATTAACATCCAAGTCTACTGGTGCACTGTCTTCATCATCTTCATCATTTGTATTATCCTCTCCTGGTCCCGCTACATTATCTGCACTGTCATCATTATCCGGTGTTGAATCTGTATCTACTTCTGCTACACCTGTTGTTGGATCTATTCCATACTCCTCTGCACTATCTTCACTGATTTGTGTGAAGTTCGTGTATGATCTCAAGGTGAAGTCTTCAATTGCTAAAGTCAATGTCAACGTTCTTGACTCCCCTGGTGCTAAGCTCTCGCTCAAACTCCAGTTTACTTCGCCGCCTGTTGCAATGCCATTATCTGATGCACTTACAAAACTCATCCCGCCTGGTATTGCATCGCTTACTGCATACGCAAATGACTCTACATCACCTTCATTCGTTACTACTATATCGTATGTAACGTTAGGGTTTGATGGACTCGCTACTGCATCACTTGTTCTTGTTTTCTCGATCGCTAAATCGTAGTTAACATCCAAGTCTACTGGTGCACTGTCTTCATCATCTTCATCTCCTGTGTTATCTTCTCCTGGTCCCGATACATTATCTGTACTGTCATCATTATCCGGTGTTGAATCTGTATCTACTTCTGCTACACCTGTTGTTGGATCTACACCATATTCATCTGCACTGTCTTCACTGATTTGAGCAAAGTTTGTGTATGATCGCAAGGTGAAGTCTTCAATTGCCAATGTCAATGTCAATGTTCTTGACTCCCCTGGTGCTAAGCTCTCGCTCAAGTTCCAGCTTACTTCTCCGCCTGTTGAACTACCATTGTCTGATGCACTTACAAAACTCATTCCGCCCGGTATCGCATCACTTACTGCGTATCCAAATGACTCAACATTTCCTTCATTTGTTACTACTATATCATATGTAACATTTGGACTTGACGGACTTGCTATCGCATCACTTGTTCTTGTTTTCTCGATCGCTAAATCGTAGTTGATGTCAAAATCAAGATCTGCACTGTCTTCATCATCTTCATCGCCTGTTGTATCTTCTCCTAATCCTGGAGCATCATCTTGGTCTTCATTGTTATCTACTGTACTGTCTACATCCTGTTCTGGATTTCCTGTTGTTGGATCTATACCATACTCCTCTGCACTGTCTTCACTTATCTGTGCAAAGTTTCTATAG
>CANNZV010006739.1:0-15608 GCA_947561585.1 Caprella mutica | reverse complement strand
GAGGACTAAAATAACAGATTGAGGACTATAAATAACAAAATAAGGAAAAGCGATAACAGATTGAGGAATTAATATAACTTTTTGAGGGGTTAAATATACCATTTTGAGGATTATTACATACCTTGTGGTTTTGTTAGAATGAAAAGGGACGTCTGGTTATGAAATTTATCCTTGAAGTCATATAATTTTGCATGAATTATACCATTTTGAGGAGCTGATATATAACAGACTGAGGAGTGATTTTAGCAAATGGGGCTTTTATATGGATCACTTCAGTCTTTTAGCAGTCCACCCCAAACATTTAGAGCTTACTATACCATTTTGAGGAATTTGGGAAGTAATGATTATTGTTGTTTCCTCAATATGGTATAATTAAGAAAAACAAGTCAAATGAAACCTAATAAAAAGAACAAAACGTTTTTAAGCTGGTTCGCAAGTCAAATGAGCTCGTTGAAGCTCGTTATAAATTAGATATTTGGGAGACGCGGATATTTACCAAGATGCTGACGATGATAACAAGAGAGGATGAAGATTTTCAACCCTACCGAATTTATCTAAAAGAGGTGATTGATTATTTTGGCTTGGACGGAAACAATGATGCTTATGACCGCCTAAGAGCTGGCGGCATGAAGTTAATGAGTAAGATAGTCAAAGTAGTCCGGAATACTGATGAAGGTCCAATGGAGTTAAATACGCCGATTATAGTTGGGGTCGATCGTCCACTAGGCTTAAAAGACAAGTCAGCGGATGCAAAATTTATAGACGTTTCATTTCACCCTGGAATGAAACCATTTTACTTTCACTGCAATCTCATTTTACGTATTATGATGCAAGGAATATTACTAAACTGCCTAGTTCCTATTCAATACGAATTTATGAATTGCTAAAGCAGTATCAGAAAATTGGAAAACGTAAATTTGACCTAACTGAATTGAAGGAGATTGTTGGTGCAATTGAGGTGATTGATGTCAACGGTAAAAAGAAGTTTAAAGATAATTATCCAAAATACGGAAACTTTAACCAACGTGTACTAAAAAAAGCAGAAGCAGATTTAAAAGAATTTACAGACATACGCTTCACATATGAGCCTATAAAAAGAGGACGTGCAGTTGCTGGAATTATTTTTCATATTAAGTCAAATACTCCCACTCAAACTTTATCCATAGAAGAAAAGAATACAAAGATCAAAATCGAACCTGCTGACAATCGAATTTTTGAATTACATAACCTAGTAAAAGAGTGGGTTGGTGTGAGTGTAGTTCGTGGCTGGATGGCCAAACACACAGAAGAACAAATCCGAAACGGGATTCAGTATACAATTAATCAACTTCACGCGGCCGCAAGATTACAAATGTAGGTGGTTATCTTAATAGAATGGTTGCTGAAGCGGAATTGATAGACCCTGTTGAGATTGAGAAACGCACAAAAAAAATAAATTTTGAAAAACAACAGAAGGTGATTGAGGAGAGTAAGAAGGTAGAAACCCTTGAATTAGAGAAGGCGCGTTTACAATTCGCAAAAGAGGCTGAAATGATAGAACAAATTTTAAATACAAAACCAGAAACCAAAAGCCTCGTAGCACAACAAGCGATGATCTCTTCCACATCAAATTATAACCCGGAGCTTTCCTGGGATGAGAATTTTACTAGTCCAATATTTAAAGCATTTGTACATAATACAGTTAAGCGGATATTTGCCGACCAGTTTTAGAGCAGGTGTATTTATTGTCTCTGCCTATTAAGGTTGTGTGTTTATTGACTAAGCGTTGGTGCTAGTCGTTTCGATCATGGCAATGATGTGCTTAAAAAGCAGGTGCATAGCGGGCTGAAAGCACAGCTTTGTAAAAAACGGGCGCTAACTGGTAGGGTAGTGATGCTTATTGACTAGGCAGATCTCCTAGTCTGTACTAAGTGATTCGAATTGGAATATTGGTATGCTTAAAAAGCAGGTGTTTAGTACGGAGAAAGTAGGATTTTGCAAAAGGGAATTGGATTTATAGAGACTGTTCAATGAACTGTGTCACGCAATAAATTCTGTATATTATGGATTTTACTGAACACGACGCAAAGATGTCAAAGAAACGACAAGGAAAGAAAGGTATTGATGACCAGAGTGCTTTTGAAAAAGATGCAGTTCACCGCCTGCAGAAAGGAGAAGGTTTAGGAGGTGTTGATGGGATATTAGCCCCCATGATTAAGCGAATACTAGAAGCTAGTCTTGATGTTTACTTGAGGATCATTTGCAACAGGATAAGGCGGCTGAGCTGAAAAATCGTCGGAATGGTCAGCAGCAAAAACAGCTGAGAACCCAATACGGTTTGATAGAGTTAGAGACTAGTCGCGATCGCGATGGGAGCTTTGAGCCACAATTAGTAAAGAAGCGCCAGGTAACGTTAGGAGAAGGCTTAGGCAACAAGATTATATCGATGTATAGTTAGGGGGTGAGTTATTCTGACATCAGTACTCATCTAGAGGAGTTGTATGGTATTGAAATGTCGAAAAGCAAATTAAGCCCAATAACGGACAAGGTTTTACCATTGCTAGAGTCATGGCAAACACGCGAGCTTTCTGAGGTATATGCGATAGTCTGGATGGATGCTTTGGTATTTAAAATACGTCGAAATGGCCGGATAGAAAAACATGCGGTCTTTGTAGTGCTAGGAATCGATGACGAGGGTCAAAAAGACGTACTTGGTTTGTATCATGCTGATAATGAAGGTGCTAAGTTTTGGTTGTCCATATTGACAGATCTCCAAAATCGAGGGTTAAGGGACATTTTGATTGCTTGTACGGATAACCGAACAGGCTATACCGAAGCAATCAATAGTATATACCCAAAAACAGAAGTTCAGCTCTGTATTGTGCACCAAATACGAAACTCGCTTAAATACGTGACAAGCGAAGATGAGAAACCATTCGTCAAAGATCTCAAGCTAGTTTATATGGCGATATCGAAAGAGTCGGCAGAGTATCACCTCACAGAGTTGGATGAAACGTATTATTGTATTTAGGCACTAAATAGAGCGGTCAATATTACTGTAATATCCGCAAATGAAAAAGCATTAATGAAAATGGTGTTTTTAGCTACTACCGATATCGTCAATAAAGTGGACATCCACAGTGCCAAAAGGGCGCTGGTAGTTCAAGAATTAGCCATTCTGAGGGTAGATGGAATCTCAAAAATAAAAATAGTGTGAAACTTTAATTTTTAACTAAGTGACTTAGTTTGATGAACTACTCCTTTTATTATGTGATAAGACATGAGTGTAATTTACATATGTTAATATGGTATTTTTTTCTTTTTTTCATGTTAACTTATTACCTTGTGTTCAGATTATTGCAATACGATCTAAACTTTATAGAACGCAAACCCATATGGAACAACCTAGACCTATTTTTCTTAGACCTTTGTTCCCAGTTTTTGGTTTCGATCTAAATCCTTTTTTCTATGTCCTGTCGTGGGCATGGACTGTATTTCTGTGAACACTATCCAATCTTTATTTAACTTTAAAATCTTTGATTCATGAAAAATGTATCGATCTCTAACTTTACCAGAAGCTTTCGATTTCTGATTTTCCTTTCTTTTTTCGCGCTTGATATAGGAGCGCAAACTGATGATTGTTATACTCCGTCTGGGTGTAATGATATATCTATTGAGTTAATTGAGCTCATGCCACAGAACGACGATTATTGTTTGGACGATAAAGATGCGTGTGGAAAACGTGTTTTTGGAATCTATCTAATAATAAAACCAGACATGAAACCAGATTTCCCAATTAACTTGAACTATGTATCTTTAGATTTTCTTGCAGCAATTACCCAGCCTGGAAATCCTGATGAGCAGTTTGATGGACAGACCGAATTTGATGTAGATTTAACTCTTGGATGTAATCAGGAGAATATGTTTACAGGAAATGTAATCATTGACCCAAAGTCAGTAAATTTTCATTTAGAGGCTAACCATCAAATAAATCCTTGGGACGATTGCCTCGGAATTATGAACCCAGTGGTTTTGACAAGCCAAGCTACCTTAATAGGTACCATCGTTTTGGATGCTTATCCTGGCGAGGAGTTCGCAATAGATGCTTCGCAAGGCAATATTGAATTCTATACAAATTCTGGTTCCCAAATGAATTGTGGGGGAAATGGGACTATAATTGACCCGGTAAGCGAACCACCTGCCCCTACTCCTTCTACTCCATCCAATAGTAATTTGCAGTTAGTTTTTGAGCAAGTTGATGATTGTGAGGTTGTGGTTAAAGTACTCAATCTAGGTAGTTCCTCTGTTACGGTTGATGCACTTGACTTTGAGGTTTTAATGGATGCTACAAATGCGATGGAAGCCCCTACATTTTTTGTGCCGTTTCCTGGCTCAGAAGTAAACCTTGTTAGTAATGGCGGGAATTCTTTTTCGATGTTTGCTGATTTTGAAACCGGGTTTGGAGTCCCTGGAATGGGTGAGCAAATACTATTTACTTTTGCTTACAATGCCCCAATAAACACTAGTTTATTTACAGAGGTCACTTTTTCCTTTGGTAATTTAACAAGAGTAAAGACTGAAGAAGAGTGCAGTTCTATTTCTGTTTCTTCCGATAATGTTATATGCACACATTATGGATCACAACCTTGTGATGATTTGCCAATAGAGTTTTCGGTACTACCAAAAACTGTAACCACTACTTGCGATGAATTAGAGGTTTTGATTGGAATCTCACCGAAGGTTGCGCCTGTTACAATTGACATAACAGATATTATGTTGGAATTAGAATTTGTTACTTCTCAAGGAGTTACTCTTTCTTCAAGTAATATTGTTGGGTGGCCTTTATTTCCTCCAATTGAAAACGAAATAAATGGAAATACTTACAAGTATCATGCAGGAGGGGGACTTACAACAGAGTTTTCTTTTGATGACCTTACAGATACATATTATATCCTTTTGAAATTTGGATCTTCAAATCGTGGTTGCATCACAGATGTTATAATAAGACAAGCTATGATATCGATAGGACCTGATATTTGTGTACCAGATGTGATTATTGGAAATGATTTTCCGACGTGCGTTCCAGAAATTGTTACACATGTTAAAAATCCAAACGACGTTTATATTGACGACGGATTGGTAACATATAGCGCATCTTGCGACTATAATTCTGGAGAAACCGATTGTGCTCCCTTTGCATTGTGCCTAAATTGCAATCCAAATGAAGTTGTAGTAAGCGCTGAAAAACAAGACGACTGGTTGAATGGTATGAATAGCTTTGATTTGTGGAAGTTGAGCAAAATAATAAACAATACCTTTACAAACAGTGCCCCTCAGTATATTGCAGCTGATGTAGATGGGTATAATGGACTTGATGAAGACGATAAAAACTATATGGTGAGAATAATGCTAGGGTTGGATAATCCAACTGGTTCTCCTTGGCTGTTTGTTGACCCTTCATCACTTCCAGTCCAGCCTTTTTTTCAGTTGTCCAGCCAAATTTCTTATTCCACAACAAGTACGGTTTTTCCGAATCAGCAATCGAATCCGATGGGGGAAACGGAGCTGCTTGGGATAAAAAGAGGGGACTTGGACAACAATGCAAGTATCGGTTGCCAACGTCCAGTGTTACCTACTGAATCAGTTTCTTTTACGCCTAGTTTGCATAAGTTGCAAAACCAAGAATCATATTATGAATTGGATTTTAGATATAATTCAACGACAAAAATAGTAGCTATTCAGCTTGATGGTCAAATTGATTTTGGCGATTATGAATATATACAAATGGATAAAGGTGATGTAGATTTTGTAAATGAAAGTAATTTTAATCTTACCGAAATAGAGGAAGGTATATTCCGGTTCATTTGGACTGGGATTCCGAATACTGAATTTGAGCGTTTGAATGAAGGCGATATTTTGTTTCGTGTTATTTTACGTAAAAAAGAATCTGGAACTAAGCCGCCAGAACTTGTTTTGAACCAAGAAAAAAATGGTTTTTTATCAGCTTCTTTTACGGAAGATGGGTTGGCTTTTAACGTCGAAATGGCAAAAAACAGCCAAACTCGTACTATATCCGAAAATTACGAGAAGGCTCTCCGTGTTTTTCCAAACCCTAGTTCAAGTGAAGTTCAAGTTCAATTTGAGTTAAAGTCAGATTCGAAAGTTCGGGTTTATTTGTTTTCGAGTTTTGGAAAGTTAGTTTCCGTACAGAAGCTTGATTTATCAAGCGGTAAACAAAGGTTGCCTATTCAAGGATTTGAAGCGCTCTCGTCGGGTGTTTATACCTTAGTAGTATCTAGCGGTGAAGGTACATTTAAAGAAAAAATAATTAAGCAATAGGATTGTAGTTTGACTATCCAAGATTTGTGAATTCTGAGTCGTTCTTTTTCCGCCTCACTGCGTTAAAAACTTTGCTATGCAAACGTTTTTTGTCTTGTGAGGCAAAAAAAATACTTCCTCATACTTTCACAAATATTAAAGAGTCAAACTATAACGCAAGCAACTTCTGAGAGGGAGTTGCTTGCTGTTTTTAAAAAAAATAAAAGTCATGAAACGCATTATTTTTATATTATTTTTATCCATTGGCTATCTTCAAAATGCAGATAGTCAAACTCGTTATCATGTGGTGCCCAATGCAAATGGATCTGCGACAGGTTTGTCTTGGTCGGATGCATTTCCGACCCTTCAAGATGCTTTATCTGCAAGCACTGCGGGCGATACGATTTGGGTAAAAAAAGGTACATATTATCCGTCGTTCTCCGACGATAAGGAGGAGGCTTTTGCATTAAAAAGTGAAGTGGTTTTGTTAGGTGGTTTTGCGGGCATCGAGGCGCTTGCTTCACAAAGGAACTGGGGGCTGCATCCTACAATATTAGATGGTGATATTGGAATAGTAGGCGATACGAGTGACAACTCAAATACGATATTATCGGGTGAATCTTGGGATGAAGGAACGGTCATTGATGGCTTTATTTTTCAAAACGGGAACGCAAATGGTATTGGGGGAGATGCAGGGGCACGTCATCGTCGAGGTGGAGCTATTTTCATGTTTGTCCAAGACTTTGATTTTGTTTTTCCCACGATACGAAACTGCACATTTAGGAAGAATTTTGCGAACAATTTTGGAGGGGCGATTTCTATTGGCGGCAGATCCATGTCAAATGTAGCACCGCAATTTGAAAATTGTGTTTTTGATGAAAATTTTGCCTTGCGAGGCGGAGGTGTTTTTATAGGAAGGGGAACTATTGAGGAGAGAACTTCTTATTTTAAAAAATGCTCATTTGTAAACAACTCGAGTCATGGTTTAGGGGCTGGCATCTTTTGGAATGTTTTAGGTGGGAAAATGAACCTTAGATTGGAAGAACTTAATTTTGAAAGAAATTATTCTTTTATGGGGGCTGGAAGTTCATTCGTTTTACAAGGTATAAATATTGATAAGTTAGATCTGTACATAAATAAATTTAATTTCTTATTATCAAATGAGTGGGAACTCTTAATGACTATTGATGCAAGTGCTGTTGCAGGAGATTCTACGATTATCAAATCTATTAATTATCGACTTGATTCTAATTATACTGAGAAAACTGATTTGGGGATGGGCTTCAGGAGTACCAAGCTAGAAGTCAGTAATATCTTTGGCTCTTTTTGTGAAGGCGAGAATAGTGTTACGATTGGTCACTATACTATGGGGCCTTGTCTTTTAGACTCATTCTTTGTAGATGGAAATAATGGAACAGGAAATCTGTCTTTTGGTACGGTTCAAAATTCTACATTTTTACTCAAAAATTCTAAATTTAGTGGATATGAAGATTTTAACTTTCGTTATAATTCACCATTTCAGGATAGCTCTAGTTTTTTTGGATCAAATTTGTTGATTGTTGATAATGTAAACAGCTCAGTAAGTGTCACATTTCCCAATAGTTTTCATGGAATAAATAGCCTTTATAATGGTACCTCGCCTTTTTTGTCGAGTGCATTAATGAAATCTAAAAGAATTGAATTTAAAAATAACATATTTATCAATTCCATAACAACTTCGTTAGGTGACTTACCATACCAAGACGTAGTTTTAGAAAACAACTATATCCCAGATGTAAACTTAAATGATTTTTCATCAAGTGTTACATTACAAGGAAACTTAAATAACTCCATCGATCCACTTTTCATCGACACCGCCACCCAAAACTACCATCTTCACCCATGTTCACCACTCATCAACGCGGGGACAAACGCCCCCGTTTTGCAGCAAGGGCTCGATACAGATTTAGACGGCAATCCACGTATTCTAGACGGAATCGTAGATATTGGGCCGTATGAAAGTGATTATATGCTATCGCAAAATGGCAGCCCACAGATTACAGCGGCTTGTCATGGACTGCCCGAAGGGAAGATTCTTATCGCCGCCGAAGGCGGTTGTCCGCCATATGATTTGGCTTGGACAAAAACCGATGATGGGACAATGGGGACTAGTACATTAGACCTGTATGCAGGTGATTATACCCTAACAGTGAGTGATGCGCGCGGCCGCACCACAGAGATAAATGCGAGCATAAACGGCTCCAGTCCAGCCATCACTATTGAAGGCGACAGTACTGCATGTGCTTTTACGCCAAATGCTTTTTTGATAGCAAATGTAGCCAATGCCGAAACACCCATCAACTACCTTTGGAATACTGGTGATATGTTAGCCGAACTTGAAAATTTGGATGAAGGATTTTTTGAGGTAGCAATCGAAGATGCGTTTGGTTGTAAGGATACGGCCTCAGTGGAAGTCACTGCCACACCGCCTGTCGATGCTTCGATTACAATCCAACATGCGAGTTCGCCTTCGGCTTCGGATGGCGCGCTGTTTTTTTCTGTAAACAGTGGATTTCCGCCGTACACTTACGAATGGAGTAACGGCGCTACGACTGATACGATTATCAACCTATCGGTCGGAAACTACACCGTGACGGTGGTGGATGGCAATAATTGCGGCTATGTTTACACCTACACCGTGAGCTTTATGGTGGATATCGAAATGCCAGAGCCAACAGACGCGATGAATACTGTTTTTCCAAACCCAATCGCTGCAAATAGTCTAATAAATGTCCGTTACGCTTCGGCTGATGCTTGGTATTTGATGGACGCAAAGGGTAGGGTAGTAGCGCGGACTACTTTTGCAAATCGTGGACAAAATCCACTTGGAAATACGATTCAAATGGAGCTGCCGTGTTTGGCGAGTGGGATGTACTTTTGGTCATTTGTGCGGGGTGGGAAGTCGGTTAGTGCGGGGAGGTTGGTGGTGGAGTGAGTAGCTGAATGGCCATTTCCAAGTTTCTTCGTGTCCATATGAACTTGCGACTGCGATGCACCCGCCTTTTGGCATAGCTATTCTATATTGCGATGGTTATCATATCAAGCAACCTTGGCATAAAAGTCTTTTTCTAAATTGTTATTTTTTTCTTACCTTGTGTGTAGATTTATGCAAAATCTAAACTCTCTAGAACGTAAACCCATAAGGAGCAATCTTAGACCTATTTTTTTCATAGACCTTTGTTCCAATTTCGGTTTCGATCTAAATCCTTTTTTTATGTACGGTAGTACATGGGCGGTATTTATATGAATACCAATTTTTAAGTCTCCGTAAAATCTTTGATTCATGAAAAATGTATCGATTCCTATTGTAACAAGAAGTATTGTATTCTACTTTTTGTTTTTTTGTTTTTTTGATTTGGTGGCGCAGTCAAATCCACATGAGATTGACTTGAATCTCCCACTAAACAATCCGTATTTGCAAGCAAATGGGCAAGGTCCTTTGTTAGTTGGGTCATCAAATACAAAAGTGATACCATCTATGAGAGGGCAATTTGATGGGTTTATGTCTATAATAGAGAAAAAATCAGCTACATCTGACAATGCGCTTTATGGTTGTACTTTTGATAATTCAGCTGTGGCGAATGTAGAAGTCCATTTTGATTTTTTTCCTAATAAATTGAGTTGCGAGTCTGATACGGTTATGGTAAGCTGTGATGGTTATGCATTAGCTGCTTGTTCAACTGCTGAAAAAATTAGAATTCAACCTGTAAAAAATGATGCTCCTTTGAACGGAGTGAATGTCGTTGATTTGCTCGGAGTAAAAAGTCATCTGCATGGAAATGTGCCTTTTTGCCACCCACATCAATATTTAGCTGCTGATATCAATGGAAGTTTTTCTGTTACTCCAAATGACATGTTGGAGTTACGAAACCTACTTCTTGGTGTAACTTCTGATCGCCTTCCAACTAGAAAGTCTTGGATTTTTATCGATAAAAACTTTACATTTATTAACCCGATGTCACCTTTGGAGGAGATTGAATTTTCACCTCCTTCGGAAAGGCCTTTTCAAGTACTAGTTCCCGCAGTTCATTTGCCCTATGTAGATTTTTGGGCAATTAAAACAGGCGATGTCAATTTTTCAGCAAACGGAGGTAATTGTCCTTCAAACCCCTTGCGAAGTACTGAAACTACAGTAGAGTTCGAGCAAAAAAATGAAATGAATAAACTCTCAATTTCCCCAATGGGTTCGGTGGGCCTTACTGCATGGCAATTTTCATTTGATTTATCAAAAACAGGAAAGAAAGTGAAAAATGTGTACTTCCCATTTCCTTCAGGAGGAATAAATGTCGGATGGAATATTACAACAGAAAATGAACTTCGAATACTTTGGTTTACGAAGGACGAAGAAAGCACGCCTTATTATTTTGAAGGAGGCAAACCACTTTTTGAAATTGAATTTGAAGAGGAGATACTTGAAGAAAACTTCAAATTGGCATTATCCGATCAGTCGGTATTTGAAAACATAGCGTTTAACAGTGAAATGGAAGAAGCCAGTATAGTTTTCAAGAGTGCTTCTTCTATTAATCGTATAAATTTGGATCAAAACGAGTCGAAATTTGAGTTAAATATTCTCCCAAATCCTTCGACGGATGTTCCTGTTTTTGAGATTCATTCCGATGAAAAATTTGAAGGATGGCTTCATGTTACCAATGAAATGGGGGTAAAGTTAGGCTCTTGGTGGATAGATGTGAAAGACTCTTCCATGCAAATTAGGAAAAGTCGATTATCACGGCTCCCAGCTGGACAATATTTTGTTTTGTTAGAGACCCCAACGGGTATCGTTTATCGCAAATGGTCAAAAATTTAATTATGAAACGAAAAGGATTACTTATTTGCTCAATTTGTTGTTGGTCTATGCTATGCATAGGCCAACAACGGATTTTTGTGGATCAAAATGCGATTGGTCAAAACAATGGTAGCACTTGGGGCAATGCTTTTGTGGATCTTCACGAGGCACTCGATAGTGCCTCCTCAGGTGACGAGGTTTGGGTGGCAAAAGGAAGTTACAAACCTTCTGTTGATGACCGCTCGATTTATTTTGAACAAGCCTCAGGTGTGAAATTGTATGGTGGTTTTTTTGGCACCGAGCTGCACCTTTCTGAGCGCGACTTCTCTGCAAATCCTACAATACTGGAAGGAGATATTGGTGTTTTAGGAGATAGTTTAGATACAATAGTTCATTAAGAAATCAGGCAGCGATATTATCATAACTGTCTGGTAATAAGATTTTTAGAATTTTAGGGTTGTTTAAAAGTCGGGATCTTGAAATGCTCAAAGCGTCCGAAAATCGTTCTAAGAGGCTCAGTTTTTGATAATAATCCACAATTTCGGCCATAGAAAATGCTTCATTTTTTCCTTCTGATTTGTGAGCCACATAAGCAAGGTTTCTTGTTGTCAATGCCAGGTTCAGATGGTTTTCCAGTTTTTTCTCACTCCTGCTCTGGCAGTGCATCAGTCCAAGGTATTGTTTGGAATCACGAAAATTGAACTCTATTTGGAATCTTATTTTATATCTTTTTAGAACCCATTGCCAATCTTTCGACCTATCTGTGCAGAAATATAATTTGCGATTCTTCATTTCCCCTTTTTTATTTAGGTACTCAACAGCTACAAGGCACACAACTCGCCGCAGGCACTTGACCCAGACCTCGCCTGTCCGTACCCGTTTCTCCGCGTCTTCATACACCAAGGGCATTTTTCCATCATCCAAATCTGACCAGTCCACTTTCACGCCTTTTACTCGTGGACGACCACGGCCGCGCTTTTTGGGTGTCGGAGGCAAATAATGCAACCGTGCGTTCGACTTTAGACAACTTAGTACTTCGATGCCTAATTTGAGCACTGGGTTGACAAATGTACCCACTCCAAAATAACCATCTACTACCAATAAGTTTCCATGCTCTGATATAGCATCTTTATGCATCTTCACTAGGCCTACATAGTGTTCCATCCAAATTTATCCCTACCTTTTCCTTTCCTTTTTTCCTGGCGTGAGGTGTGCTGATAGATGATAGGCTACATGCTGTTTTGTATCAGCAACAGCAAATGCCCCAAGCTCCTGCCCCCTCTTTGCTCGACTTTCTCCCCCCTGACCAAAAATAATCAACCTTCGGTGTGTGAGTTCCACTTTTGGAAATAAAGCTCGGATCAAAAACAACACAATGTTCACCAGAGCCATGTTGCGCAATCAACTCAATATTAAAACTCTTCAAATCCAAGTCCCTTGCATACCAATTGTGTATGGTGCTTTCACATCTATTGCTGTGTCTTGCTATCTGTTTGAAATTGCGACGACGTCGCATACTTAATAGCGAAATCACCAGTACGCTTATTTTTCTTCTATAAACTTTATTTTTTCCAATTATATCCCCTATTTTTGCTCTCAGGGACTTTGCTGTTCCTTTCATGGTGCATGTGTCTGTTGTGTGGTAACACAAACATATGCACTTTTTTTTATTCAAACATATTTATACGTTTTCTTAGCGAACCATTGAGATAATAGTTATACGCTTATTTATCAAAACTATCCTGATTCAACAACTATATTTGACGGTTTTAACCGTCCAGAATGGTGTTGCAAATAATGAGGGTATTGCTCCAATTAGTCCAGAACTAGGCGGCGGCGGTTTGTTTATCATGGGTTACGATAGCACCGCTTTTCCAAAGATTCGAAATTGTGTTTTTAAAAACAACGCCAGCGCCTATAATGGCGGCGGCATCATGGTTATGGGTTTAGGAATGGCAGATGTTTCCCCACAGTTTTATAATTGTCTATTTGAGGGCAACTTTGCAACAAGAAGAGGTGGCGGTGTTTTTTGGTCAGCTGGAAGTATGTATGACCCAGGGATTGATTTTGATAGTTGCCAATTTCTACGGAATACAGGTGAAAAAGGAGGTTCAGCGTTGTTTTTAAATATTAATTTCGGTTCTGATTCATTTTTTATCGACAACTGTCTTTTTATCGAAAATGAATGCCATAGCGGTTGTTTTCAGTTTTCCAGCCCAAAAGATGACCAAAAGAAAATAATAATCACAAAGACAAATTTTGATGATAATTTTTTATTACCTGGGCCAAGTCAAAATAGTGATATTTCTAACTTGCCAAATTACGAATTTTTACTTAGTTTTTTGAAAATCAAAGATTGTACTTTTTCAGGATCTATGATGCCAGGATTGTTTATTGCAGAGGTGGCATTTTTAAGTCAGGCCAATATGGAAATTGAATTTGATAACTTGAGATTTGATAACAATAACAGAAACTTGATCGAGGTATTAGATCTATTTGAGCAAGATAGACTTATAGGTTCAATAAGTAATTCTTCCGCAGGATATTTAATAACTATAGGGGTGAAATCATTAGACATCGTTAGTTCTGTTTTTACGAATTTCAAGAGTTTTGGGGATGTTAATAATTTGAAATTTAATAATAGTATTTAATCAGTCTGGACATCTCGGAAATGGTTATAAAAAGGGAGGGACTCAATATTTCAATAGTTCAATTCTTACAGATGGGAAAAGAACTAATTTAAATAACCTTCTAAATAAGAGTTCAGTATTTGCAAATAATTGTATTTTTTTTGGGAACCAAGTAGAAAATTCAGGCGATGTTTTGAATAATGATATGTATTTGTTTTTAACTGATTCAGTTAGTTACGAAAACTGTTATATCTCAGATTCTAGCACCATATCAGGATATCCGCACTATGGAAACTTTCTCTCAGGCAATATCTTCTCCGTCGATCCCCTTTTCATCGACACCTCCACCCAAAACTACCATCTTCACCCATGTTCACCACTCATCAATGCGGGGACAAACGACCCCGTTTTGCAGCAAGGGCTCGACACTGATTTAGACGGCAATCCACGCATTCTAGACGGAACCGTAGATATTGGGCCATATGAAAGTGATTATATGCTATCGCAAAATGGCAGCCTACAGATTACAGCGGCTTGTCATGGACTGCCTGAAGGGAAGATTCTTATCGCCGCAGAAGGCGGTTGCCCGCCATATGATTTGGATTGGACAAAAACCGATGATGGGACAATGGGAAGTGGCAGCTCAGACCTGTATGCAGGTGATTATACCCTGACAGTGAGTGATGCGCGCGGCCGCACCACAGAGATAAATGCGAGCATAAACGGCTCCAGTCCAGCATCACTATTGAAGGAGACAGCACTGCATGTGCTTTTACGCCAAATGCTTTTTTGATAGCAAATGTAGCCAATGCCGAAACACCCATCAACTACCTTTGGAATACTGGTGATATGTTAGCCGAACTTGAAAATTTGGATGAAGGATTTTTTGAGGTAGCAATCGAAGATGCGTTTGGTTGTAAAGATACAGCCTCTGTGGAAGTCACTGCCACACCGCCCGTTGATGCTTCGATTACAATCCAACATGCGAGTTCGCCGTCTGCTTCGGATGCGCGCTGTTTTTTTCTGTAAATAGTGGATTTCCGCCGTACACTTACAAGTGGAGCGATGGCGCTACGACTGATACGATTACGAATCTTTCGGTAGGTAATTACACGGTGACGGTGGTGGACGGCAATAATTGCGGCTATGTTTACACCTACACCGTGAGCTTTATGGTGGATATCGAAATGCCCGATCCAACAGACGCGATGAACACCGTTCTTCCCAAACCCAATCGCTGCAAATAGTCTAATAAATGTCCGTTACGCTTCGGCTGATGCGTGGTATTTGATGGACGCAAAGGGTAGGGTAGTAGCGCGGACTACTTTTACAAATCGTGGACAAAATCCACTTGAAATACGATTCAAATGGAGCTGCCGTGTTTGGCGAGTGGGATGTACTTTTGGTCATTTGTGCGGGGTGGAAAGTCGGTGAGTGTGGGTAGGTTGGTGGTGGAGTAGATTGTCACTCTTAAAATATACCTTGTAAAAAATAGCAAATGCAGATCAAGTCATTTTTGTCTTGCCTCAGATCGGCCTGCGGCTATTTATGCTAATGAACGTATTGGACAATTGATTCTAGATATTTTGAGGCATAGTTAAGCACGATTTTACCAAACGCTATAGTTTTGCTGAATAGGGCAGTGTGCTCTTTTGAATCGGCGAACCTTCTAGTAAGTTGCTATTCGTTTTCGATAGAGGTTGGTGTACTTAAAAAGCGGGCGCTTAGCACTGTGAATGTAAAACGCCACACAAAAGTGCACCATTAGAGCTAGCTAAAAGTGTATAGATTAATATGGAGAGATGAGAATACCTCATCTCGGAAGCCCATTCTTGCTTGACCTTTCGAATCCATTG
>CANNZV010006738.1:23-15631 GCA_947561585.1 Caprella mutica | reverse complement strand
CTTCAGGAAAATCACTGATGATGCAGTTCCTGATCAAAATTTGAAGCTTTTTCTTAGTGATGCTGCTCCCACTGGCCAGTGGCCACTGTGAAGTTGTGAACCCATACTCTAAGTCCTTTGCTTCAGAGTCTAGTCAAGGTTCAATATCCTCAGGTTAGTTTGTTAATTAAACATATTTTGATACATATGTAAAAGCTGAGCAGCTCAACACAGTACGGCGCATCACTGTACGTTCTATCAAATAGGTAATTTGAATGAAGATTTATGATATAGCTATGGAGTGGATTTGATGATTATTGTATCAAATTAATGACTGACTGCACCTGAATTCAATGTTAATAATATCCAGTTTAATTATTTGAGATGTTTAATTTGGAATAGAAAATCAAAATTATCATAGAAAACTGTAATAGTTTTTTATGAGGTAAAAATTATAAACTTTTGGTCTGAGTTGTAAGTAAAAACTTATGAGTTGGAAGTATCGGGGGGCGTCACGGGCATGCCGGCCCCAAACTCCCCTACTAGATCATCAAACAATCATGAACTGTGCAGTACAACAAACTAGATAACAGCCATTTATGTTGAGACCATTTGATAGAATGTACTGTGGCGATCCATACATTAGTACGCCGCTCAGCTTTTAGATAATGTTGGATATTTCCAAAAACTCTTTTTGAATGATGTTTAACATAACCAAATGGCAAATATCACTGTATCAATAAATTAACTGTTTGAAATATTTTTTGAGTACTATCTAGGCTATATGTGTTTATAAAAGCTGGTCTCTCAAAGATAAATATTTTAGTTCAATATCCTATATTATCTACAATAAATAATTATCATCATTTATCACTTTACGTGAAGTTTTTTCAACAAACTGTTAGGAGAAATAGTAATGTTCTCTGTTTTGTATTTTTCACACTTTCTCACCATTCACAGGGTCTCATCATTCAAGAGAAGGAAGAGCTGTACGGCATAACATTAGGTATGAAAAACAATACAATTGTATGTAAGTAGATATCACAATTAAAAATGAAGCCATTCTTATATTTATAAATCATTATAGAAATATACCAAATTTCTTGAGTATTTATAGCTATGTAGATAATTTTTTTTCATTTGTCAATTTTATGATTATTTGGAAGCTAAGCTGTTATTGATTTATTCCACATACTTAACCATTTAATTTTTAGGTCCTAATAAGATGAAAAGTCCCGGTGATACAATAGGTGAAGTTGATAGAAACATTCAATATTTGGAATCACAGGCACCACTCCCAGGCACATCGTTTGGACCCATTTATTGTGAGCCAATGCAAGATATTGGTAATGTCAATGGTAAGATTTTGAACAGAGTGTGTATTTTTGTGAAATATTGAGGTCTTCATTAAATAATTAGCTACTTCTAATCTTATAAATAATTAGCTACATACCTTGGTTATATCAACATAGGTGAATTTGGTATTTGAACTAGCATGAAGAACTATGGAGGATGCAAAATGAACACAATGAATAATTAATATGAAGCAAGTTTGGTGATTGCAGAAGATATCTTCCGAAAACATCACAACTTAGAGCTGATCGAAGAATATAATGCTGTTGCGAATCTTTATCGTGAATGTGCTATGAAGATTTCAAATATTCCTCGAGAAGTTTTAGAATATTATATCCGATGCAGAATATATTTTCGCATTCAAATCTTAAATAGTAATGCTAAAGAGGAAAACCGGAAGAAAAAATGTAATATGAAAAAAATTTGAAAATAAATCATTCAGTTTCAAAATTGTGACATTATTTCTACCACCCATTCAATCATGAGTAGCTATTAACTATAATAAAAAGTTAGAAAACAGCTAAATCATTAATTAATAAATATATATTCGTTGAACTTATGTTTGGTGACTGAATAATATAGCTAGTTAATGTTGTAAAGCATGGGGTTGAGTGAACACACAATTTTTCTTTTACAGTATGGCCACAAAAATGTTTCCGCTTTTTCAAATACTTATAAATCGTTACCCAATAGACGAAAAAACTGTATCCTGATCTCACTTTCTCCGCCTCTTATTATACTATTAACAAGTAAAAACAATTTTGAGCTGATGGACATAGTTTAAGAAAAGGTGAGCAAAGAGTGAGGACGACTTTTTTGTCATTGCGCGAAGGTTATTCTTCTTGATTTTACTTACTAAAAGGCAGTGAATAAAATGAAAAGAAAATTATAATGGTAGACATTATAATACAGGGTGCTTACACTTCTTCCTTGTAAACTATTTGGAAATAGAACAACTTCAGTAACATTTGAATTTCATTGAAGTTTTCACTATGAATATTCATTCTTCGTTTGTTAATTGCAAGATTACAGCATGCTTCACACTTGCATTTTGAACAGTGCGGAGAAAATGCTTCACGCATGAGTTTTTTATCGCTGAAGTAAAAATTTTATGTGTTTTTTCTATCAGCGATAAAAAAACGCAAGTGTAAACACATGTAAAGAAGAGCTTTTTTCCACGGTGTTAAAAATGCAAGTGTGAAGCGGGCCTTAACCATGCAGTGAACAAGCGAAGAATGAATATTCAGAGTGAAAAGGTATAATTATCACTGAAATTTGTGGTTATTTTTCATGTACATATTTGATTAGGACATTATAAGGTATTTTAAACTGAAAGAATTTATGTAAATATATATTTAAAATGTATCCACAGCCAATGAATATAAGTACTACAAATAATTCATCAATTAATCTACGTATCTATGGTATCAATACATTATGCATGTCATCATAGAACGATAACATGCATAATCAAGTCAGTGGATATATTTTTTGTGGACACACAATATATATTTAAAGTAGACTAGTAGTATTATTTTAATTAAGTATAGATTTTCCCTCTTCAGTGGTTGTAAAATAGTTAATGAATTATTTGATGTTTTTCAGCATCTTTGAATTAACACTCTTTAGGATAGTTATAAACAATATATTTTAACTATAATTTATTTGCATTGTAGCATACTTTTATTTGACAAACAAATCCACAGGGATGAGAAAATGTAATTATAGGGAACATTCAATTCAATATATTCACTGATGATGTGTTTTTGAGATTCACTGAATCTCAAAATAAAATTATCACGATTATTCCACTACTTCCCTAGTGTTTTTATTTATGAGAGTAAGATATACCACAAGTGATTCTTGAGAGTAAGATATACAACAAGTGATTCTATTAGGAATATAAAATTATTAATATAAATAAATAGTTATTCAATAAGAAAATTAAGCTTCTTTCTATACAATTGAAGTATATTTCGTCAACGCCTAGAGTATTATTTCCTTCACCACCATTCTAAATGGTGCAATACTCTGTGCTCCAGTTTCCAATAGCATGTAAAGTCTAGTCCCAAGAGTATGCTGCAGCTGAAAAATATTAAAAACTAAATTAATAAGATCATATGAAATTATTCAAGATTGAGATTTTGATTGGATACTATCAAATGCAAAAATCAATCCAAATTTAAAAACTAAAAATGCACTTGACACAAAAATATTATCATAAAGTAATACATATTATATCCAAATATTGTAGAAAGTAAATTAATAAATAAAACCGTATTAGGAATAAAAAAAATTATAACTTTCTGATCCATTGAAAATCTGTGTCATCAACTATTCTACTATTAACAGACATTTTTTTAATTACCTTGAAAAATGGATATACCCTAGACCCATGCGAATATTGATCACCTTGTAGCTATGAGATTGTAATCAGGATTATTTTATTGTGATAAAACAGTGGAAATTCTGTACCACCAAATATTTTAAGTTCTGAGTTTTTAAAAATGAAAATCAATCTGTAAACATGATTAGAAAAATTAATGAACCTTAACATACAAACTAATTTAGAAATCAACAAATTAACAATTGATATATAATTTTAAGAACAAATCATCGCCAATGATTGAGGTCATTGCTGGAAATTTGAAAAAACTACTAATATATTGTGATTGTCAACATGGAAATTTGTAGCTAATCAAAACTTAAAAAGACCTCTCCAAGGAAAAAATTGAGTTTATTAAATAATTTTTCCTATTCTATACCATTATACAAATATTTAGTAGTGGATTGATCATTGAATATACCTAACTTGCTGACATTCAGACTGGTTCTCTGACTCTCAGTACTGAGTCAATAGCAGAATCAGATTCAGAATCTCCTGCAGCTGAATTAATGGTTACACAGGAATTAACTCTAAATCTACCGTAGCTAAATTAATGGTAACATGGGAATTAATTCAAGATTTTCCGCCGTCTGCAGAGATCTACAATTTCTAAAATTGGGCTCACATTTGTGGCAGAGTATTGGAAAAATGTTCCATATTCTGCAGTCTGGGTGTTAGAAAAAGACTGCAGAATATGGAACATTTATCCAAAACTCTGCAGAATATGGGACATTTTTAACATTTTCTGTGTGAACAATCCTTAATTTCCTCCTATATTTACTACAAGTATTTTACTGAGCAATAAATATGAGCCCAATTTTAGAAATTGTAGATCTCTGCAGACTGGAGGAAATCTTGAATTAATTCCTATGTAGTATGTACCTAACCATTAATTTAGCTGCATGAGATTCTGAATCTGCTGCTTTGGCAGGACACAGGAGTCAGGGGACACATAATGCAGAGTGGGACATGAAGTTAAGGCTAGGAGGCTAGACTATTGGCTATCTATGAAGACTATGCTAGTACCTATCATCCTATGCAGCTATGCTCTACTCTGGATTCTGGAAAAAAAATTGGTCTTTTCTGATGGACTAATCATTAATCACTGATTCTGTTGGAGTTTAGCAAACATTAAAATACAGTAATAAATTAATGGGAACTGTATAATCAGCTGCATTTAGCCTCTAAAATTCATCTGTTAGCCTTAGTCTCCTAAGGTATTTTCCAGAGTCACGACACGAGTGGCCTATGCTCATACTGTGACAGTGTGACTTACTGTCATACATTGCATAGCTAATTGTAATTTGAGAAAGTCTAATGTACTCAGCCTGACAGCCCCCAATAATAATGTAGAATGTGTAGCCCATTAGCCATAGGTAAAGTAAAAACCGTAAAGTAGCCAGCCACTAAGCCTGGTTAGCGGTTACTGTTGGTAGCCTGGTAGGTTGCAATTGCATAGGCAAGTTTTCAACTTTTCAAGCGAATTATTCAATATATATGAAGAAATATCCATAAAAACTCTATAGAATACATTCAATCCAGTATTATATTAAACATTACTATGGAAATTACTGCATTATACCATCCATAACCAGACACAGATGGAATATTTAAAGAAAATATTATATGGCACGCAAGTATTCCATGTACATTATAGTGTTAATGTTGATTATACCTCAACTGTTTTAACATGGATGTATTTTGTACAACGTACTTAAATATATAAAAGTTATCTAGGTACTGGAAGCTAACCAAACATATTGTTTATTGACATATTCTATCGATTATTTTGCCGCACCTATACAATTCTCATTTTTTCAATTCCATATGTGACGTCATTTGTTTATTTACATCGTTTCTGAAGACTGGAACAGCTTGAAAACTTGAATTCGAAACTTAGTATACTTTTTAACTATTTATTTACTATGGTTTTAACCCACCAAACCAAATTAGTGATTGCTAATATCCCTAATTGATTAGTGATATTAATTCCTAAAACACGAAATCGTACACATTGAAGTGGTTGCATGGGAACGCTAACCGAGGGACCGTACTTTGTCAAGGCCATCTATAGTGTATCAGGCCGGACCATTCTGGCGTTTATTGTTTGAACAGCTGTTGATTGAAATCATAACAAAGCGCTACGCTTCCATTAATTTAGATAGGAATAAATAGAAAAAAACCGGTTGCGCTCCCATTTAATTGACTTATTTTAATAGTTACGAGTGGAATTTAAATTAAAAAATTTTACAGTGTATTCATTAGAATCTCTACTATCGAATGCTATATTTTTTTCAAATAATTTTTAATTGTAGAAATCTTCAATTGCAATGTACCTACCTATAAATTATAGAGTACTGATGCAGTGATGAACTAGTTCTAGTTAAAGAATGTAGGTAACATGAGTCATGACTAACATCCTAGGTATTTTGATTTAAGAAAAATACAAATACTATACCAGTGTTTTGGTTCAACTTTATTTCTATTATAACAGTAACTGGCTAGGTAGGCTATACTCTGAATAATTTTCAGATATTATGTGTCATTGACTCAATAGGTATATAAGTTAGTCTATACTCTATAACCATATTAAGACTCAAGTAGTTGAGACCAAGTCATAATTCCACAGTTCCACTTTGAATTCCATGTGAAAATTGCAGCTTATTAATTTCTTGTTCCCAAAATGAATCTTTTTTCACCCTCTGGGACTGTTGCTTTTTATTTTTTAATCTTTTATTACCATTAATTTTTGGATTCAGAGATTATAAATCAGGGAAAAATTTGATGATTGTGGCATTTTGCTAACTTTTCAAAATTATATAGAACAAATTAAAAATTCTGTTCTTTGGACACTTGATGTGAATAGAGTTGATGTTAGCTACCAGCCTACCTAGTTATATTGATATATTTATTATATTATGATCTATGATATCTAAATTTATAGGTAAAAAAAAATGTACTCCATATTTCAAAGTGTGGATAAAGTCGCCAGTATATTGGCGACTTTGGAGAGCGTCTGACCAGTCTGCAGAATATGTGAGATATTTGGGATATTCTCTCCGAACAATTTTGAATTAATTCCTATATTTACATTAATTTTGCTACGAACACTTCTGAATTAATTCCTATATTTACATTAATTTTGCTACGAACAGATTAAGAGATCTCTATGAACACTTAACCAGTTTCTGCAGACTGGGAGAGCGAGAGGTCTAATAAGATGAAAAACCCTGTAAATTACTCATTAAATTATTAAATAGAAATACTATTACTAATACTAATAGGCTCAAGAGATTATAGATACTGTAAGATATACATAAGTCATGAAGCATAAAAATGTAAAATCTTCACAAGGAAGTCGAATTTCTTCTTTAAAGTATCTTAAAAGTGGCGACCTGAATCATTTCCTCGCCAAACTGATGACTTTCAAGATTTTACTTTATCTAATTAGGTAGATTCTAAGATTTAATCCTAACTTCCTATAGAATCAGTTCAGTGGTAGTGGTACCTAACTAGGGTCAAGCAGGTAAATTGCTTCACACCATAGTATCTTCTTTGTACTGTGTTCACACTAACTAACTGCGGCCTCTAACAACAGAAACATCATAGCTTCATAACACACGTTAAAAACATAAAGTAATAAATTATAGCATGCACTGCACTTATTTTGGTAGGTAAGCAACATTTTAATGTATTTTAGGTTCAGAATGTTTTAGAGACTCTATTGAAATGGCCATAATTAAAAAGCCGCAATTTACATGCATCACCCTAGCTTATATAGGGACTCTGCAAGTCTACAAAATCAGTATCTGTGAGAAATAGAGAATGTTTTGAAAACTCTTTAATTTTGTTCATAGCCAATTACTTGTAAATACTAAATCTTTGAATTAATAACAAAATGTTCTGAACTTATTGCCTTATAAAACAGTACATTTACTAAATACTAGGTAGGTACTATCAAAGAGAAGTGTAACCACTTTATGGTAATATCTCTCAACTAACTGGTTTCTAATTTCCTATTACAGTGAAACTCCTGAGTTATGAAGTATTGGTTATTTAATAACTCAGAGCCACTTCACAACTCAGGGACCATTGTAGTTTTCTCTGATAGAAATCTTTGAGAAAACTAAGGTTTTTGAGGGATACCTAGCATGAAATTCATGACGAATATCGTTTTCTATAGACTATAACATACACATAGAAAATACTTCATAACTCAGTTTTACTGTACTTTTAAATTTTAGAGATTTGTTATTGTATAGACCAATTATTACACTTACAAGGATTAGAACTGAATTTATATGGGGGTCCACATGGATCAATTTAGAAGGCTTTTCATATCTTTGATAATGTTCAAGAAATGTCTCATTAATTGAATAATTATGATATTCAGACAAATTAGGTAATGGGAACATATTAATTAATTTCTAATATCTAAATCAAAACTCAGATTTGTGTTGGAGAATCTATGAAGAATGTTCCTTTGTAAAATCCATGTTTTAGCTTTACTGTGTCAGTACTGATAATCTTCATAAACTTCATTCATTGCTAAATCAAGAAATGATTTTATTTATTCTTTCAGTCAAAAAGTGTAACTTATTCATATTATTTTTATTGCATGAGCAGACGTAATTACAATGAGATGTTTCTGAATTCCACTCAACTTGAGGTAAGTTATTATTATTAAGTTATAATGAAATTTCATCATACCTAGCTATTATTCAAATTGTAGCTCAGATTAATTAAATATATTTTTCATTTCAAACAGGCAGTGTTGGCCATTTTATCTTCAACTGCAGTATTTAAATGAAAACATTCATCTCAAAAATTACAAATTGGTAAGTATTTATTAATTTGTTTTAATTAAAAATAATTATTTATTAATGATGAATGAAATATTGAATTAAATGTCAATATGAACTTTTATTACATGTTGCTATATAATTTCTTTTTCTTTATTTCCATAGACCAATATACAATTGGCATCATAAGAATTTGAAGATCATCTGAGTAGAGGCCATCCTGGATTCCATTATATAGTTAATTAACAAGTATTAATTGTTATTTCAATGTTAGGTTGTTACATTCATCAATCTTATGTTAGCCAATAATGATTAGCTAATAAAGATTAATGAATAGCCATCTATTTAAGAAATACATGAATAATTTTCAAGTCTTTTATAACTTCAGTAGCTACAGTTTATTAGTTTAAATAAATCAATAAATTAAGATTTAGATACTGCATTTAAGAATGATGGATAAGAAAAGAACTGAAAATATAATTATATCAAATATAATTTCATAAGTTTAGCTGTTGTTCATTTTGTGTACAAAAGACTATAAATAAAAATTTGAAATCTCTCCTATGTATTGGAATTATTATTATCAAGAAAATATATATTAAATAATTTTTACACAAAAATAGCAACAATCTACATTGTTAAGAAGAATACATTTATATTCAACTTCATTAATAAAAAGTAAAGAAAAATCTAATATTAAATCATAATATTTTGTCCACTTATCAAAATAATATATATCTAACAATATGGATGGATGCAGCTAATATATAAAAATAGAAATACATAGGTTAGTTTTAAATATTAACAATTTGTATCCCTACCAAGTCCCAATCTATTTCTCTAATGTTGATAACTTCAACTTCTTTTTTCTGTTTTTCAGTTCCACAATATTATTATTGTACAACTTTGTGTAATTATTCAGCAAAATATTACACATTGTTCTTATGCATAATGTGTAGATGTGTCTTGTGGAGACTTTACAACCAGGACACAATTCATCTGTTTCCCCATCATCCATTGCATTCAAACATAGTCTAAGTAAAATGTTATGTTGATCAAATGCTTTGATGAATTCTTCTTCTAATTTATTTAAAATGCACTGAAAGGCATTGAAAACTGTGCTACATATAGCCAAAGAAAATGATGTGGGATATTTTAATCCTCCTCTATTAATGACAGAAAAATATTGTGATATTGTGGAAGGATCAACATCTAACATGTCACTAGTACACAATCTGTTGCTACACATACTGCACTTCATCCTACCACAAACAGAATGGGAAACATAGCCAGATATGAAGACCATTACATCTAAATCATGTTCAGACAAATCACACTTCATTACACTAAAATCAGTGATGGAATCAAAAGGAGGAGGAATGTTATCTAAAGAATTGCCTATATCATCATCAGTAGGTGAATTACATTTAAGATCTTTGATTGCAAAATTTCCATATTTAGAATTGATGGTTAGCAAATTCAAAATTTTCAATTTTTTTTCACTTTCAAGAACTTGGGTTACTGATACGTTATAATTTCCACCGCTCATTTGTCTATATTGCCCAAATCTAGCCTCTAAAGGATCAGTCTGAAACTTTCCAAGCAATATGTAGTTAAAATCATGATTAATGAAAAGATAATTAGATAACTCTACTAAAGCATGAGAAGTGTGGAATAAAGCAAATGAAGTTTCTTTAGATAACATACCTAATCTTTTTTTATCATTTGATAAAGCTTCCCATCTTTGACCCCATTCAGAAAACTTGATTAGAAATTTCAAATTTTGATCAGTTTCAGAATTACTTAAGATTGGATTGCAATTTTCATTTCTGAGTAGCTTGCCTTTGAGCTTCGACTTAACATTCACTACATTCCACTATTTGATGATGATATTCATGAAATCACATACAGGCTTGTAATTAGGGATATTGTGTGTTTGGAGGGCAGCAACATTTTTAACATCAAACAATTTGACAACATAATTTACATTTTGCCTCTCCATATTAGTAGGATACAAAACTTTTTCCGAAAGACCAGGAGCATGTTTAATTATTGAATTCTTCTCATTGTCATACAATATTTTTAATGTTTTAAAAGAAGCTCTGTACATGATTTCACAACTATCATCATCAAATGAAGGAAAGAGAAATGTCTGAATGGGGTCTTTAATGTTTAGCCAGTTATTCCGAATACATTTGAATAAATGAACAGGATCAAATATAAAAAATAATTTTAGAGTATCATCAAAAGGGTGAGGAATACATTCTTTTAAACTGCCATTACAAAATTTTTCATATGCGTTTCTATTTATTCTATTATTATCAGAAATTAGAGTTATAACTTTGAAACCTATTCTATTCAATTCTGAAAGAACAGTGTTAATTAATTTAAATAAATTTTCAGCATTTAAGTTTTTTACAGGGTAAAGAGCAACAATATCTTTATTAGATGATTTTAGAGAGGTTATCATGAAAGCTTGTAAACTTGATGCTGGAGCCATTGAAGTATCACAACTTCCTTGAATTTTTCCAGATTTATAAGTTAAATTAGGCTTTATATGAATTTCATCCAGCAGCAAGTTTACAAGCTTTTCATCTTCAGTTAGAGTTGACATTTTTTTTTCTAAATAATTAATATGTGAGTCAGTAATACCAGAATTTAACATACCAGAATTTAAAGATAACTTTTTCAAATAAGAAGGATGAGGAATTTTGATGACATTTGAATTTCTAATGAGAATATAAGCAGATGGATAAGTATAAAATAACATACATGACCAAAGAATGACTGATGAACTATAGTTATGTTTTTTATTTACATTTAAGATTAATTGTTCTATAGAGAATTTTACTTGTGTAGAAGAACTTGGATCATCCAAGTATTCTTCTAATAATTTAAGTGAATAACTGAGCTTATCTTCAATACAGCATCCAGTTTCATTGTAGTTTTCAAAATGACTTATTAAAGTATCAAATTTGGACCATTTATCACATTTATTTTCCCTACCTAAAATCCAACTAACTTTATCCTTAGGTAGCAGGATATTGTTATGCCAAACATCAACATTCAAGTTAGATTTGATTTTAATTGAAACGGTAATTTGAGGACTGTGATCAAAATTGGCTTTGAATATGTTTACACCAGCTTCTAATTTAGAGGAAAACCAATTTTTATTTTTCATTTTTTCACTGAGCCCATCAATAATTTCAGTGAAGGAATTAATTTTATCATCAATTTGAAATTTTTCTAATATTTTATTTTCATAAACAGCTATATCAGCTCTACGTTCATCAGGAGTTTTCCTTTTAAGAGGAGGTTCACTAGAAAAATATGATGGATGGTCTACAAAAATGGAAGGATACGCATCTTTAGTTAATATAGGAACTTTTCTATTGCATGAAACCTTACTGTTGTCAATCCTCACAGCAGTCATCTCTCTTACTATGAATTTTTCATGAAAATGCTTGATGCATACGACAGAAGTAGCAGAAGGGTCAAATTGATCACGGTGAATTCTCCTCAGCCACTCCCTTTTCCTCACTTCATCCTTGGGAAAGGTGAAGACGGTGACATGAGGATCTTGTGGGTGATAATTTGATCTGCACTCTGGAACACAACATTTTCGACCCATCTGAAAACAATTTTTTAACATATTAACAGAGGAACCTACAACTATAAGTCTATTTGATAATAGTCTATGCTAACTAAAATTTTACTGATTGAATATTAAATAAAAATAGATCATTATATAGCTGAAGCTAGTCAGCTACATTTGATTTAACAAAGACAAATCTATCATTTACTATTTACTTATTTAGTAATCTAAAACCATAGGTGGAAATAATGTAAATTGATAATTTGATAAAAGTCAATGGTAGCTAACTTATAGCTCACCTTTACAGAAATGAGTTCTTCTTCTTTTCCAGGTTAGGTAGCTACTGTGAATACTTAAACAATATTTAACTGGTAAATAATATGTTAGAATCTGAAATGATATATTTAGAAAATTAATATTAGAGGTTAATGCAATCTCTAAATTTCTTAATCAGAGCCAGTACACACCCAGAACAATGTAGCAATATCTCTGCTTAATTTATACTGTGACTGAATTTTGTGTAGTTAAGACAATAGGTACCCAAGTTAATGTTGAGCCAAATTTTTCTTAGATTACTTAAACCCAATTTATTGATGATTTCTACCTAAAAATAACCATAACAGTGATAGATTTCTTAAACTATTAAATATAGGTAATGAGAGGATTCATTTAATTTGATTAATTAAAACACATAAAATTTATGGTACCTAAGTAACTAATTCATGAAAGATGATTAATTATGGTTCACTGTCCTGGTCTGTCAAGGTTGCTATTTTGGTGAACAGTCAGCTGAAGACATTCCAAGGAGAATATTAAAGTAAAATATCTCGCTGGCTAATTTCGAACTAGACTGCAGAAACAGGTAAAGTGATCTCCAAGAAATTATCTATTTTGGCTTCTGATCTCAGTTAAATACACGAGGGAGAAAATTAAGGATTGTTCGCACAGAAAATATTAAAAATTACTTATATCTTAAGGTCACAAATGGGAAAGCTTAACTTGAAAACAAAATTTCTCTTTCTTATATCTTGAATGTAGCAATCTGGATTCAGCTAGCTTTGAGACCAATTCATTTTCTCACTACACTGGTGTCATTCCTACCATACTTAGAAACATGGTCAGGATAATTAAAAAAAATCAAATTAGAAAGATATAATTTCAATTTTGCTATAGTCTCTAGTAAATAGATACACATGCACATCATATACTGGCCAGTCTGTATTTGGTGCACAAAATCCCAGTGACTTTTTCGAAATGCTGAAAAAATCCAAATAGTTTGACTGATCCACCAATATTTCCCCAATTTATCCACTGGAAAAAAATTTAACATAGGAATGATCCGAGTGAGTAAATAAAAATCCACCGACTTTGCAAGAATATTATTTCAAAGGGGTAAAAATTGCATGATGTGTCCTTTAAAATGAAATTCAGAGACAAAATTTTGTAGGGTCAGGTAGGTAAATTGCGGCACTTTAACAGACTATTTTTAACTAAATAACTAACTGCCTCTTCTGGAAAAAGTTGTCATTTCAATCTAGAACACACTGAGTTTTTATGATATAAAGCAACTCAATATAAACTAGTTTCTGTTTTTCAGACTTTCTTAATAGAGTCACAATTAGAAATAGAAGAAGTGATGTCAATTTACCTGTGTGACCCAAGATAGATGTAGATATACTTGATACCTCATACCTACAGCCCTGCCTACTAAATTCTGCAAACTGGACACAATCACATTGGTAGTAAATAGGTAATTAGGACTGTTCTGCATTGCAATTTGCATTTCTGATGAGTGATGTCAGCCCAGATTGTATTTGGTGGTAAATTCCACTGATATATTGGGAGATATTCCATTTTTCTAATAAAAAAATTCCTGCAATGATGTCAGAGGATATTTAGCTATTAATTCCTATATTACCATTAATTTTGGGCAGAGAAACTGGAAAAATGTTGGACTAGACAAATTGATGAAAAATGTTGGCAGCTATTTATTATTTTTATTGAAAAAGTCAGGAGTTCAGTGCACCAAATACAAACTGGATGTCAGCAGCCTAGGGTCATGCAGGTAAATTGCAGCCCTTTAATTTTTAATTTCGGCCCTCTCAAAAGAGTCTTTAAAACATGCTGAACCGAAATTACATTAAAATGTTGCATAGCTATCAAAAGAAGCGCAGTACATGCTATAATTTATTAATTCAAGTTTTTAATGTGTGATATGGATTCATGATGTTTATGTTGCAAGAGGGAAGAGGCCGCAGTTAGTCAGTATGCCGTAATTTACCTGCTTGACCCTACCCAAGTTAAATGCTATGGCTCATAAGACATAAAGTCATAAACTGTCCATTTGTCTCTCCAGCTCTCTCCAAAAATCACTAAATTTCTCTCTAAAATCATGGCAAAATGATCTAATTATCATAAATTCTCTCCAAAATAACATTGTAATTTGTAGCATAGGCCATAGGAGAAAATTGGAAAATAGATATTTCTCACCTAATCCCAATTTCTGTGAAAAATCCTGTGTCATAGGAGACTTTCTTTTCAGACTGGGGAAAGGGCTCATAAACTCGTCATTAAAATGCCAGTCTGCTGCTCTGCAGAAAGGCTGAGAATTTGAGAAAGCCAGAATGACCCAAAAACTGGTTAAGTGTTCTTAGAGATAAGTTGATAACTTATTCTGTTTGTAGCAAAATTAGAGAAAAAATATAGGAATTAATTCAAAATTGTTCAGAGATACAGATAATATCCCAAATATCTCCCATATTCTGCTGACTGGTTAAAATGACGAGTTTGGACATGCTATATTACCTGGCAGCCGACAACCAGGCTCCATTTCATAATGGACAGTTGGTACTCAGGTATATTGTTTAATTAAATAAAGATTATATAGTAAACTATATTAAACAGTAAGTACACCTTCCTTAGGCTTACTAAATATGGTGACACTACATGGCTAACACTATTTAGGTACCAACAGTTTGACAAGACAAAAATCATAAATGGAGTGGATTGTTAGACCATAGACTCCATAGTCCATAGCTATGTCATATTTTTTAATCATTGTACTTTTTCAATAGTAGAACTTAATTAGGTACTGGTGTTGTAACTCAATGGTAGGTAGCTAGTATAAATTAGGGTAAATCATATATTAGTATTTCAGTAGGTACGATAGTGTGATCAATAGTTAGCCGATTAAGGTATGGACTATGGAAAAACTTGAGGAATTAAAGATTTTCACTATTAAAAACTAGAATTTCTTGCAATAAAAATATTCCAGTATATAGCAGAGATTCCAATGAATACACTGTAAAATTTTTAAATTGAAATTCATCTCGTAACTGATAAAATAAGTCCATTAAAGGGGAGCCCAACCGATTTTTTCTATTTATTCCTATCTAAATTAATGGCTGCGTAGCCGTTTGTTATGATTTCAACGATCAGCTGTTCAAAGCAATGGTCCGGCCTGATACACTATAGATGGCCTTGACTTTGTACC
>CANNZV010006737.1:23-15647 GCA_947561585.1 Caprella mutica | reverse complement strand
TAGAGATATGCTCTTCAACTACGAGGTCTTAGAGATTTTGTGTTAGGTAGACAGGATCGTATAGGCTTTATTTGGAGACAATTTTGTCCTTTATCGTCATATACCTTGGTAAGTGACTGTATTCACGATGTAGCTTTTCTGTATCCATGAGCATTGTCAACTTGCCCTAATCTTGAGACAACTTGCCCTAATCTTGAGACAACTTGCCCTAATCTTGAGACAACTTGCCCTAATCTTGAGACAACTTGCCCTAATCTTGAGACAACTTGCCCTAATCTTGAGACAACTTGCCCTAATCTTGAGACAACTTGCCCTAATCTTGAGACAACTTGCCCTAATCTTGAGACAACTTGCCCTAATCTTGAGACAACTTGCCCTAATCTTGAGACAACTTGCCCTAATCTTGAGACAACTTGCCCTAATCTTGAGACAACTGACCCTAATCTTCAGACAACTGACCCTAATCTTCAGACAACTGACCCTAATCTTCAGACAACTGACCCTAATCTTCAGACAACTGACCCTAATCTTCAGACAACTGACCCTAATCTTCAGACAACTGACCCTAATCTTCAGACAACTGACCCTAATCTTCAGACAACTGACCCTAATCTTCAGACAACTGACCCTAATCTTCAGACAACTGACCCTAATCTTCAGACAACTGACCCTAATCTTCAGACAACTGACCCTAATCTTCAGACAACTGACCCTAATCTTCAGACAACTGACCCTAATCTTCAGACAACTGACCCTAATCTTCAGACAACTGACCCTAATCTTCAGACAACTGACCCTAATCTTCAGACAACTGACCCTAATCTTCAGACAACTGACCCTAATCTTCAGACAACTGACCCTAATCTTCAGACAACTGACCCTAATCTTCAGACAACTGACCCTAATCTTCAGACAACTGACCCTAATCTTCAGACAACTGACCCTAATCTTCAGACAACTGACCCTAATCTTCAGACAACTGACCCTAATCTTCAGACAACTGACCCTAATCTTCAGACAACTGACCCTAATCTTCAGACAACTGACCCTAATCTTCAGACAACTGACCCTAATCTTCAGACAACTAACCCTAATCTTCAGACAACTGACCCTAATCTTCAGACAACTGACCCTAATCTTCAGACAACTGACCCTAATCTTCAGACAACTTGCCCTAATCTTGAGACAACTGATCCTAATCTTGAGACAACTGATCCTAATCTTGAGACAACTGATCCTAATCTTGAGACAACTGATCCTAATCTTGAGACAACTGATCCTAATCTTGAGACAACTGATCCTAATCTTGAGACAACTGATCCTAATCTTGAGACAACTGATCCTAATCTTGAGACAACTGATCCTAATCTTGAGACTACTGATCCTAATCTTGAGACTACTGATCCTAATCTTGAGACAACTGATCCTAATCTTGAGACTACTGATCCTAATCTTGAGACTACTGATCCTAGCCTTGAGACTACTGATCCTAGCCTTGAGACTACTGATCCTAGCCTTGAGACTACTGATCCTAGCCTTGAGACTACTGATCCTAGCCTTGAGACTACTGATCCTAGCCTTGAGACTACTGATCCTAGCCTTGAGACTACTGATCCTAGCCTTGAGACTATTGATCCTAATTTTCAGACTATTGATCCTAATTTTCAGACTATTGATCCTAATTTTCAGACTATTGATCCTAATTTTGAGACTATTGATCCTAATTTTGAGACTACTGATCCTAATTTTGAGACTACAGATCCTAATTTTGAGACTACAGATCCTAATTTTGAGACTACAGATCCTAATTTTGAGACTACAGATCCTAATTTTGAGACTACAGATCCTAATTTTGAGACTACAGATCCTAATTTTGAGACTACAGATCCTAATTTTGAGACTACTGATCCTAATTTTGAGACTACTGATCCTAATTTTGAGACTACTGATCCTAATTTTGAGACTACTGATCCTAATCTTGCAGCTATAGAACGTTTGTAAATAAAGAGTTAAATATATAGTCTAAGGTAGAAATTTTGTTAGATAGAATGTTATAGATAAATATTAAGTTTTGTAGTTAGTTATCTAGATTTTTTGTTCAAGTATTTTAATAGATTTTTTAAACGTTTTTTATAGCCTTCAGGGTAATGGAATTTGAGCAGCTATACGTGTCAGGTACCTGAATAAAATATCCTCTTACTTGCTAATCATTTCCCTATAATCTATATTAATTAAACTATAGATGAAACATCCATTTGAATAATTAGTTTTTATCCAAAAATAGCACAATATTTGTTTTTCAATAAATCTATTGGTTACATCTTCAATTATCATGTTTTCTGTTTTTTAGGTAATTATTTACTATAAACTGTTATTCCTCTATTTTTACCGTCTGTCATTTCTTCCTATAGTTCCTTGAGTTCATTTTCATTTTGGTTTCTGCAATATTGCCAGAGTGCGCTGGGTCGACACTGTTACCTGTGATATCAGAGTAGTCGACCTAGTGCATAGAGCTTAGTTTTACTTCCCCCCTCTTCCATGATGTCTTCTTTCTATTTCTTGATGGAAAAAGTCATTGAAAATAGGATGCGAGAGTATACTGTAAAACTATTAGATAGTAGTAAAAATATATTACCATTGATTCCGCAGCAAATCTTGACTCACTATAACTTATATAGTAGATTACTACCATCTTGACTCAGGTGACATTTAACATTCCACTATAAATTCACAGTTCTAATTTAGTCTTCTGACATAGGATTCTTCTGACAGTGTTCCAAAGGAATTTTCAGAAGTTGTTCCAAAGGAGTCTTCAAGTAATGTTCCAAAGAAGTCTTCATGGAATGTTCCAATGAAGTCTTCATGGAATGTTCCAATGGAGTCTTCGGGGAATGTTCCAATGGAGTCTTCGGGGAATGTTCCAATGGAGTCTTCGGGGAATGTTCCAATGGAGTCTTCGGGGAATGTTCCAATGGAGTCTTCGGGGAATGTTCCAATGGAGTCTTCGGGGAATGTTCCAATGGAGTCTTCAGGGAATGTTCCAATGGAGTCTTCATGGAATGTTCCAAAGGAGTCTTCAGGGAATTTTCCAATGGAGTCTTCAGGGAATGTTCCAATGGAGTATTCAGGGAATGTTCCTATGGAGTCTTCAAGGAATATTCCAATGGAGTCTTCAGGGAATGTCCCAATGGAGTTTTCAGGGAATGTTCCCATGAAGTCTTCAAGGAATGTTCCAATGGAGTCTTCAAGGAATGTTCCAATGGAGTCTTCAGAGAATGTTCCAAAGGGAATATTTTTGAAGATTCCATTGGAATATTCCTGGAATGTGTCAGAAAAGGAACATTCAGGGGACATTCCAGTGGAACATTCAGGGAACGTTCCAATGGAACGTTCCTGGAATCTTCTGGGAAGGTTCAATGTTACCTGGGAAGTATTGAATTATTCTTTATTTGAAAAAGTATTGAATTATTCTTTATTTGAAGATGTATTGAATTATTCTTTATTTGAATAAGTTTTTAATTATTCTTTATTTGAAAAAGTATTGAATTATTCTTTATTTGAAAAAGTATTGAATTATTCTTTATTTGATAAAGTATGGAATTATTCTTTATTTGAAAAAGTATTGAATTATTCTTTATTTGAAAAAGTATTGAATTATTCTTTATTTGATAAAGTATGGAATTATTCTTTATTTGAAGAAGTATTGAATTATTCTTTATTTGAAAAAGTATTGAATTATTCTTTATTTGAAAAAGTATTGAATTATTCTTTATTTGATAAAGTATGGAATTATTCTTTATTTGAAAAAGTATTGAATTATTCTTTATTTGAAAAAGTATTGAATTATTCTTTATTTGATAAAGTATGGAATTATTCTTTATTTGAAGAAGTATTGAATTATTCTTTATTTGAAAAAGTATTGAATTATTCTTTATTTGATAAAGTATTGAATTATTCTTTATTTGAAAAAGTATTGAATTATTCTTTATTTGAATAAGTTTTGAATTATTCTTTATTTGAAAAAGTATTGAATTATTCTTTATTTGATAAAGTATGGAATTATTCTTTATTTGAAGAAGTATTGAATTATTCTTTATTTGATAAAGTATGGAATTATTCTTTATTTGAAAAAGTATTGAATTATTCTTTATTTGAAAAAGTATTGAATTATTCTTTATTTGAAAAAGTATTGAATTATTCTTTATTTGAAAAAGTATTGAATTATTCTTTATTTGAAAAAGTATTGAATTATTCTTTATTTGAATAAGTTTTGAATTATTCTTTATTTGAAAAAGTATTGAATTATTCTTTATTTGATAAAGTATTGAATTATTCTTTATTTGAAGAAGTATTGAATTATTCTTTATTTGAAGAAGTATTGAATTATTCTTTATTTGAAAAAGTATTGAATTATTCTTTATTTGAAAAAGTATTGAATTATTCTTTATTTGAAAAAGTTTTGAATTATTCTTTATTTGAAAAAGTATTGAATTATTCTTTATTTGAAAAAGTATTGAATTATTCTTTATTTGAAAAAGTATTGAATTATTCTTTATTTGAAAAAGTATTGAATTATTCTTTATTTGATAAAGTATGGAATTATTCTTTATTAGAAGAGTATTGAATTATTCTTTATTTGAAAAAGTTTTGAATTATTCTTCATTTGAATAAGTATTGAATTATTCTTTATTTGAATAAGTATTGAATTATCTTTTATTTGAAAAAGTATTGAATTATTCTTTATTTGAAAAAGTATCGAATTATTCTTTATTTGAAAAAGTATTGAATTATTCTTTATTTGAAAAAGTATTGAAATATTCTTCATTTGAAAAAGTATTGAAATATTCTTCATTTGAAAAAGTATTGAAATATTCTTCATTTGAAAAAGTATTGAATTATTCCCTAATTGAAAAAAGTATTGAAATATTCTTCATTTGAAAAAGTATTGAAATATTCTTCATTTGAAAAAGTATTGAAATATTCTTCATTTGAAAAAGTATTGAAATATTCTTCATTTGAAAAAGTATTGAAATATTCTTCATTTGAAAAAGTATTGAATTATTCCCTAATTGAAAAAAGTATTGAATTATTCTTTATTTGAAAAAGTATTGAATTATTCTTTATTTGAAAAAGTATTGAATTATTCTTTATTTGAAAAAGTGTTGAATTATTCTTTATTTGAAAAAGTATTGAAATATTCTTTATTTGAAAAAGTATTGAATTATTCCCTAATTGAAAAAAGTATTGAATTATTCTTTATTTGAAAATGTATTGAAATATTCTTCATTTGAAAAAGTATTGAATTATTCCCTAATTGAAAAAAGGATTGAATTATTCTTTATTTGAAAATGTATCGAAATATTCTTCATTTGAAAAAGTATTGAATTATTCCCTAATTGAAAAAAGTATTGAATTATTCTTTATTTGAAAAAGTATTGAATTATTCTTTATTTGAAAAAGTATTGAATTATTCTTTATTTGAAAAAGTATTGAATTATTCTTTATTTGAAAAAGTGTTGAATTATTCTCTATTTGAAAAAGTATTGAAATATTCTTTATTTGAAAAAGTATTGAATTATTCCCTAATTGAAAAAAGTATTGAATTATTCTTTATTTGAAAATGTATTGAAATATTCTTCATTTGAAAAAGGATTGAATTATTCCCTAATTGAAAAAGTATTGAATTATTCTTTATTTGAAAATGTATTGAAATATTCTCCATTTGAAAAAGTATTGAATTATTCCTTAATTGAAAAAAGTGTTGAATTATTCTTTATTTGAAAAAGTATTGAATTATTGTCTATTTCCAAGCTTTTAATTATATTATATTTACAATTATTGAATCTTCGTTATGGTTAAATATTAAAGAAATGGAACATGACTGCAAAAAAATATCAGGAAAACTGCTAAATAAAGTTTCAATACCAAACTATTTGACAAAATTGACTTTTCATGGAAAACCCAAACATTTTACAGCAAATCATACAAATTGATATTAGTGTTCACTAAATGCTAGAATTGGATGATCGGAGAACACCTCAGTGCTTTGACACTCACAGTGCTCGGAAAATGAGTGTTATCATGAGACCAATCCGACTTTTATGTATTTCTGATGATGAAATATAATACAAATGGCTAACATCTGTTATTTAAATGGTAATTGGTATTTGGTTGTATTGTGTTTACTTACATTTAGTTTAACATCTGTTATTTAAATGGTAATTGACATGTGGTTGTATTGTGTTTACTTACATTCAGTTAACATCTGTTATTTAAATGGTAATGACATGTGGTTGTATTGTGTTTACTTACATTTAGTTTAACATCTGTTATTTAAATGGTAATTGACATGTGGTTGTATTGTGTTTACTTACATTTAGTTTAACATCTGTTATTTAAATGGTAATTGACATGTGGTTTTATTGTGTTTACTTACATTCAGTTAACATCTGTTATTTAAATGGTAATGACATGTGGTTGTATTGTGTTTACTTACATTCAGTTAACATCTGTTATTTAAATGGTAATTGACATGTGGTTGTATTGTGTTTACTTACATTCAGTTAACATCTGTTATTTAAATGGTAATGACATGTGGTTGTATTGTGTTTACTTACATTCAGTTAACATCTGTTATTTAAATGGTAATTGACATGTGGTTGTATTGTGTTTACTTACATTCAGTTAACATCTGTTATTTAAATGGTAATTGACATGTGGTTGTATTGTGTTTACTTACATTCAGTTAACATCTGTTATTTAAATGGTAATTGACATGTGGTTGTATTGTGTTTACTTTCATTCAGTTAACATCTGTTATTTAAATGGTAATGACATGTGGTTGTATTGTGTTTACTTACATTCAGTTAACATCTGTTATTTAAATGGTAATTGACATGTGGTTGTATTGTGTTTACTTACATTCAGTTAACATCTGTTATTTAAATGGTAATTGACATGTGGTTGTATTGTGTTTACTTACATTTAGTTTAACATCTGTTATTTAAATGGTAATGACATGTGGTTGTATCGTTTTTACTTACATTTAGTTAACATCTGTTATTTAAATGGTAATTGACATTTGGTTGTATTGTGTTTACTTACATTCAGTTAACATCTGTTATTTAAATGGTAATTGACATTTGGTTGTATTGTGTTTACTTACATTTAGTTAACATCTGTTATGCATGAAATGGTAATTGACATGTGGTTACATTGTGTTTACTTACATTTAGTTAACATCTGTTATGCATGAAATGGTAATTGACATACGGTTGTAATTTATATAACTACATATCTATACCATACGCTTTCAGTATGGTTTATGAACATGTGTTTATGATATTGCGTCACCACATGTTAACATCTGTTATTTTAGTGTTTAGGTTGTTTCAAAGTGGATCTTACATCTTATAAACTTATTGCCACATTAAAACCACCCAACCACATGGCATCCATGTGTAAGCCATGTGGAAATGTTTGCAGGGATGTCCGGAAATATAGAACTGTCCAATAACTTGGAACTCACTCTATAGGGATTAAACATATAATTGAAATTTTTCCCGTTTTTAATATTCAAAGCTCCTCACAACGTTCTTCCTCATTACATTTTGCAATTCATCTCTACAAGATTCATATCAAAAACTCCTCAAAGGAATCTCTTTAAATATATAATTTACTGGGAGATTGAGAATGGGGGAGGGGGGGGGAAATGGGGGGAGGGGGCTGTTGAATAAGAGATTGGTGGAAAGGGTGGAGAGGGGAAGGGGAGAAAGGGGGTGATCTCTAATGCATTTTAGACTCCATTTGCAAAGCTTTGAAAGTTCTTTGCAGTTCGTATTGCATCTCACTGCAGGCACAGGCATAAAGTTAAGCTTCGAATTTAATGTTATTAGAAGGATACTTATTGTATGCACATGGATAAATTTGATATAGTGTAGCGATCCAAGGGACTCTATCCTGAAGATGTCTGTGGTGAATAAAAGAGACTCTTCGAACGTCCCTTACTCTCCGAGCTGTTGTAATTTGGATTATGGGGGTTGTTTATTTCTAACATATTCACTATTTTTAACGCTACTTGCAGTTTTAGAGGATAGCGCTAGGGTTATTCTCTTCAACTACGAGGTCTTAGATTTTGTATAAGGTAGACTCGTAAGCTTCATTTACTATCACCTCTTCATGTTCCTCTTAGATCTTGTGTTAGGTAGACTCGAAAGCTTCCCTTAGTATCACCTCTTCATTTCCCTCTTTGACTTTTTGTGTTAGGTTGACTCTTAGGTTTCATTTACAATCACCTCTTCATTTTCCTCTTAGATTTTGTGTTAGGTAGACTCGAAAGCTTCCCTTAGTATCACCTCTTCATTTCCCTCTTTGACTTTTTGTGTTAGGTTGACTCTTAGGTTTCATTTACTATCACCGCTTCATTTTCCTCTTCCATCCGTGAGTGCAGTCACCGATGCTTGTGTCCCTTTTCGTCACATTCCTTGGTAAGTGACTGCATTTCCGAAGTAGCTTTTATACATCCATGAACTTTGTTACCGACTCTTGGTAAGTTACTTTGCTCATGGAGTCACATTTCATTTCTGACTGCTTCTTCCAGTCCCTTGTACTTATTTTCCTTTTGATTGAAGTAGAAAGAGATAAAAGAAAGTGACTCATATTAATTTTTCAAGAAAATAGGAAATAATATAAGGTATTTGAGTTCAATATTTTATTTATTATGATCATTTAGGTAGGTACAGAGTAATAATTATATAGTAGATTTTATATTCAAATGTACGATTCTTGTGCCTAATTTTATCCGACAGCTTAATTTTTATTGATTTATGGATAGCATGAAACAAAACAAACAAAGTACGAAATCTGAATTTGAATTGAAATGAAGGTATCACCTTCAATATCTATTCATCAACTGCATTTTATTTATACGTTTTACGGGATATAGTTTCTATAGGGAATACATGCTACATCTTTGTGGTGCTCTGAAAATATGGTGTTGCTAACAGATGATAAAGATATCTGCGTGTGCTATAGGACAATGATTAGTAAGCATGTTTCAACTTCTTTATACATGTTTAAACTCATTGAAACTAGTAAAGCATGTTTAAACTTGTAAATCATGTTTGAACTTGTAAATCAGGTTTGAACTTGTAAAGCATGTTTAAACTTGTAAAGCATGTTTAAACTAGTAAAGCATGTTTGAACTTGTAAATCATGTTTAAACTTGTACAGCATGTTTAAACTTGTAAATCAGGTTTGAACTTGTAAAGCATGTTTAAACTTGTAAAGCATGTTTAAACTTGTAAAGCATGTTTAAACTTGTAAATCAGGTTTGAACTTGTAAAGCATGTTTAAACTTGTAAAGCATGTTTAAACTTGTAAATCAGGTTTGAACTTGTAAAGCATGTTTAAACTTGTAAAGCATGTTTAAACTTGTAAAGCATGTTTAAACTTGTAAAGCATGTTTGAACTTGTAAAGCATGTTTAAACTTGTAAAGCATGTTTAAACTTGTAAATCAGGTTTGAACTTGTAAAGCATGTTTAAACTTGTAAAGCATGTTTGAACTTGTAAAGCATGTTTAAACTTGTAAAGCATGTTTAAACTAGTAAAGCATGTTTAAACTTGTAAAGCATGTTTAAACTTGTAAAGCATGTTTAAACTTGTAAAGCATGTTTAAACTTGTTAAAAAAGTTTCAAACTTGTTAAGAATTGTTTAAACTTGTTAAAAAATGTTCAAAAATGTTGAAAAATATTAAAACTAGTTAAAAAATGTTTAAACTTGTTAAGAATTGTTTAAACTTGTTAAAAAATGTTCAAACTTGTTAAAAAATGTTTGAACTTGTTAAAAACTGTTCAAACTTGTTAAAAAATGTTCAAACTTGTCAAAAAATGTTTAAACTTGTTAAAAAATGTTCAAACTTGTTAAAAAATGTTCAAACTAGTTAAAAAAGTTTCAAACTTGTTAAAAAATGTTCAAACTTGTTAAAAAATGTTCAAACTTGTTAAAAAATGTTCAAACTTGTTAAAAAAGGTTCAAACTTGTTAAAAAATGTTTAAACTTGTTATAAAATGTTTAAACTTGTTAAAAAATGTTCAAACTTGTTAAAAAATGTTCAAACTTGTTAAAAAATATTTAAACTTGTTAAAAAAGGTTCAAACTTGTTAAAAAATGTTTAAACTTGTTAATTAAACCATGTTTGAATATATCTTATATTGTTTAAACATGTTTCAACTGACTTTAATTAAATGCCAATAAGTTGAATTTAGTATGAGATATGCTGACAAATCTTCAACAATATAGATCATACTCTATATAGATTTAATAAAGATTATGACAAATCTTATATAATATATATTATAACTGCAGTATATAATATATAACTACAATATAGATTGCTACTACAATATAGTTCTTAACTGCTCTGAAGTTGATTATAACTATAATATAGATTGTAACTGCAAGAATATAACTGCAGGTATGTCTATGTTTCTCTTCAAGTTGTTACCTATTCAGCATGACCTGACAGCCGATACATCTTAAAGTGTCTTAATCTCTTGCCTTTTGCGTGTCAATCCTGTCAAAGCTGTGAATTTTGTATCTTCCAAAGATCCTTATTAATGCAGTGAAAGGAGAAATACGAGTCAGAACAGGCATCTAGCTACGGATCAAAGAATTTATTAACACTGACACCTACGCGTGCCGTCAAATTTGATGGTAGTTTAACGGACACTGGATTGATGGTACATAGTTCAGTTTTCCCAGACTCAGGTTTTACTCCAATATTTTTGACTATATGAAAAAGAGCTCTTTGAATATGTAAACTCTGATCCACTCTAAAATATCTTACTCAGAACAAAAATTTACTCCATTCAATGTTGTTGGCTGGTAGGATTTACATAATTTCATTCAATTTACTTCGCTTATTTCAATTTTACGTAATTTCAACATCATTTACATCACTTTAAAAATTATATTACCCTACTCTACGTTCACATGATCTAATTCATTTTGAGGCACAGTCACTTATTCATATTTTTAGGAAATTATCGCCAATACTGAGACATAAATGTAAAGCATTAGCTATCCAAACACTGAAATAGCAATCGTCTTCAGGAGTTCGTTATGTAGGACGGTGATGTACATTGAATAGAGTGCTGTGGAAGAGAAAAGAGACATTATTGTGTAAATAAAATTGAAAAATATGTTCACCATAACGTGATAAGAATCTCATTCATTTGTACTTTTTAAATAGAACTCTCTATAGTGGACTCCTCTATAGCGAATGTAGAGCCCGTATAATGGACAACAAACTTTTACTGTGCTAAAGGCTATCAGTTTTAAAAAACTAATCGCCATTTATGACAAAATAAAGAATTTTTTTTTACCATATGGGATAATTCTCTTACTCAGGAGTCTACATTCACTATATAGGAGCTGTACTGTGAATGAATATTAAATGTATTGTCCATTTATTATCTAATTAATTATTAAAATACTCGGCACAGTGAATGCTCCTGGCTGAATTGTCTCCAATTCATTACTGCTAAGATCTTGCATGAATCCATTGTACGTGATGGGAATAGAGCCTCTTTTTACAACCTTGATGTTCTTGCTATTTAGATGTAAGTGCCTCTGGTTTGGAATCTCATTTAATGAAATATAAAGTAAATAAGAATTCAAATTCAAGAGGTTATAATTCTTAATGCCTAAAATACTGATAAATATTCTGTGCAGATTGGTCTTTCTTTCACTGCAGTCGATTGTTAGTATCAATGAGTTACCTACCTAAAATTATTTTGATATTTTTACTCAAACTTAAGTTGTACGTAACGAATGTTGCGAAAAAATTATTTACACTATTAAGTTCATTATTAAAGTTTAATTTCATCAAAAAGTTATTTATTTTGTATACATCTTATTAATTAAAACAAATAGTACGATTGACAGTTTGTAGTTCTTTTGCTAATTATTATCCTGGAATGAAGATTATAGGCACGCTGTATTAAATGAACAATTGACTTTTATTATGATACAGTATATATAATTACCTGGTGTTATTTGAGATACATGTGAAGTTGTGAACCCTCGAAACGAAGTTAATAACCTACTTCCAATTGCAGGAACTGATGCCAAATTAAAATAACCCTTGTTAAAAAGGTTATATTGACAGTACGTGGAGGAGGAGTGAAGACAAGTGATGATAGCTGTGTATACCAAAACCTCACATAATGAAAATTTGCATTGGAAGGACACTCATAGAAAACATCACTGACTTCTACCAGTGGGAATGGTTCATGATACAAATAGAACCGTATAAATGTCCCACCTACTCAGGTTAAATTAAGAGCTATTAAGGTACGTTTTGCATGCAGCGATTGTTGCAATCAATGCTCAGTGACCATTGCCCGGCGACTATCGCTGAGCACTATAGTTCTATGCTTGTCTTATAGGGCTGTTTTACAAGCAATTATCGAAAAAATTTAGAGAGTAGGATGTATTCATTCTGAACACAACGAAATCTTTCATAGGGAAATCCTTCGTAAAGACGTTGGCGAGTTCTTCATCAGATAATATGTCCGTTCAGACCAAGGTTATTTGGCTACAATTAGAATCGTGAACACAGTTACACGAGGCAATTCTTGTTGGATTCGGACCTGGGAAAGCGTGGGATTCTTGAAGACAAGAATCATTGACGTAAAATTCAGTTAAGGTTTCACCGGTACAGAGACAATTATTAATACCTTCCAAAACAAGTTATTTAATAATGGCGTAAAACGTGACTAATGCACCATGTCGCCAGATAAACTAACGCTGTTTTCCTTTATTAGCTTTATCGAAGACAGATGTTTCCTCTCTACCATTTGCACGATAAAAATTAATGTGTACGTCATGTGATGTCTTGCTAGAATAATTAGTTAGCTGGATTGTGAGGTTTTTCTGACATAACATTAAAGTTGTTACAATATAGTTAACGCTCGAGAAGAAAGAAAAACTATGCGCTTGATGATGAAACACTGACAAAAAAATACGAGTCACATTGACTCAAAATTTGAGTCTTCAGTTTGTCCCAAAACCGGCTCAAAAATGTGAGTCAATTTGACTCATATGAGTATTTTTCTCAAAAACAAGAGCCATATAGACTTATAAATTCATAGTCAGTTTGATTCAGGTAGAGTCAATCAAGAAAAAAAGACTCCAACATGGGAGTTCTGCAGCCTTGACTCAAGCGATGAGTCAGGTTGACTCGCATTTTTTCCCAATGAGTAATGTTCCATTATGCACATTGGTTCTACACAAACAATAAAACATTCAACTATTATGTACATTATAATTGTTTTACCTGATTTATTAATTATAATGATTTTAACTCTCCGTTAGCATTACAGTGAAAGCCTTGAGTTATGAAGTATTGGTTTCTTCATAACTCAGGGGTACTGATAGTTTTCTATGATTAAAATCTTGAAGAAAACTAGGGTTTTTGAGGGATAACTAGAACGAAATTTCTGAGGTTTATCGTTTTCTATAATTTAGACATAGAAAATACTTCATAACTCAGGTGCACTTCATAACTCAGGTCCTTCATTCCCAACAGAGTCTTCTCATCCCAAGCAACAATGACACATTGTGCCAACATGAGGCACTAGGTGGTTAGATGGGCAAGAGATGGCAGACTGAAAAGTAGCCTAGAAATTACATGGGGATAATGTGGTTTTCCATTCTCATGGAATGTTACCTTGGGAGAAGATTGGTTCAATGTTCCAAATCCATCCCATTGAATTGTCATATTGGCCCAACCTGATTAATATATAGCGTGTCAACATTATATTGCTGAAACTTGATTAACATATTGGCAACGTCTTGGGCCAAGATGGTTTCAACATAACAGTCCATGCTGTCACCATGTTGGCCCATTTTGCAAAAAAACACTCAGTACCAATACGATTCGTCAACCTAGTGCCCACATGGGCCCCATTACCTTGTGTTGCTTGGGATATGTTATCCCTATTTCTAATTTTCTTATTTTGATTTGTTTAATATATTTGTATTATTTACTAATTTGCGATTCTTTTTATCAATGCATAGATTTAATATCTTTATATTTCGACTTATGCAGAAAGAATGATCTTTGACTGACGAGAAATTATATAATAATTTGTAATTTAATTACAAAAACTTAAGATTGGAGGTTATTCGGAGTCACAAGAATATTAAAAAAATACCAATTGCCAATCCAAGGAAGGCTTGATGTAGTAATTTCAAAAGTTCGAAAAAATATCAAAATTCAACTATAATTCGAAATAATTTCAAACTTTGAAAAATAATTAAAAAAAAAAAAATTATTTTAAAATTTCAAAATTATTTTAAAAATTAAAAATAATTAAAAATACTTTCAAAATTTCAAAATTTTGAAGTGAAATTTTGAAGTGAAATTAATAAGTATGGATTTAATTAACGTCAAAAGAATGTAATTAATTCAGTCAGAACCAATTAAAATAATTCCAACATCAAAAATAAATAGCGGAGACCATGAGAAAATGCTATTTCTTTCTTCTTGTCCAAAGAACTCATTAATTATTAGGACGAATCTGAAGGCTCTAAATTGAAAAGAAAACATTTGGTGTGGTATCTTAAAGAGCCTATATTTTAATGGTGGAAATAATGTAGTCCTTAAGACTTTTCAGAAATGGCTACGAATTACAGTATTTATTCGTTAATTTATTTATTTCTTGGAACCGTAATTTTGGACTGATTCGATAAAGACCCTTTTATATCACTTTATTTTGGTTTCTGAATAACTTTGACCGTTTTCATTTCTGACTGTTCCTTCGAAGTCCTTTGTAATTATTTTCTTTTTTTGGTTGACCACTTTCCTTTTCGTCTGTTTCATCTAAGTACCTTGTATTTATCATCTTTAGTGATTAAATCACGCATTAAACCCTGTTTAATAATGATTAACAATTTACAGATATTAATTTTCTTCATGGAAAGAACTTTAAATTGTATAAACATGTGCCTATCCACTGAGTAGCTTTTCTACATCCATAAGCTTGTCAATCTTATTCTCTGCGCAGAACTGTATTAATAACAATCTTTACTGCGCATCCCTCGATGTTTCAAACAAGAGCAAGTTTCGAAAGAAATATCTCTAGCCCAATAGTTCAAATATATTATTCAATTACTTTAAATGCATCGCGTTATTTGAAACCTGAACTTCGGGCCTCGCATACGCTGACATTCTGGCGGCGAACCCCAGCTGTAAAAATACAACTGCCGATAATCTGCTTTCTACCTCTGATTATAATAAATGGTAAAAAAATCGTCTATCTACGACTGTAAATGATTCAACGAAAATTCATTATAATCATAAATTTAAAATGGTTATCGTCTTTAGTCCGACATTAGGGATACAAAATCTCGACGATGATATCCGAAACTATGATATCTTACGTTAAATGAGATGAGAAGAGATCATAATGGACAGTGATAGACGAGTAACCGATGGTAAGTTTTTCAACTGGGTGCAATGTCGTATTGAATATAAATTGAATTATCGTCAAACTGCATTCCTTTGAATTGAAAAATGGAGACTGTTATATAGCATGGAACAGAAGGAGGTAACTTA
>CANNZV010006736.1:23-15652 GCA_947561585.1 Caprella mutica | reverse complement strand
AAGAGTCACTGTGATGATGTACTATTTGAGAAAAGAGTCACTGTGATGATGTACTATCAGAGGAAAGAGTCACTGTGATGATGTACTATCAGTGAAAAGAGTCACTATGATGATGTACTATCAGAGAAAAGAGTCACTGTGATGATGTACTATCAGAGAAAGAGTCACTGTGATGATGTACTATCAGAGAAAAGAGTCACTGTGATGATGTACTATCAGAGAAAAGAGTCACTGTGATGATGTACTATCAGTGAAAAGAGTCACTGTGATGATGTACTATCAGAGAAAAGAGTCACTGTGATGATGTACTATCAGAGAAAAGAGTCACTGTGATGATGTACTATCAGAGAAAAGAGTCACTGTGATGATGTACTATCAGAGAAAAGAGTCACTGTGATGATGTACTATCAGTGAAAAGAGTCACTGTGATGATGTACTATCAGTGAAAAGAGTCACTGTGATGATGTACTATCAGAGAAAAGAGTCAAAGTGATGATGTACTATCAGAGAAAAGAGTCACTGTGATGATGTACTATCAGAGAAAAGAGTCACTGTGATGATGTACTATCAGAGAAAAGAGTCACTGTGATGATGTACTATCAGAGAAAAGAGTCACTGTGATGATGTACTATCAGAGAAAAGAGTCACTGTGATGATGTACTATCAGAGAAAGAGTCACTGTGATGATGTACTATCAGAGAAAAGAGTCACTGTGATGAAGTACTATTAGAGAAAAGAGTCACTGTGATGATGTAATATCAGAGAAAAGAGTCACTGTGATGATGTACTATCAGAGAAAAGAGTCAAAGTGATGATGTACTATCAGAGAAAAGAGTCACTGTGATGATGTACTATCAGAGAAAAGAGTCACTGTGATGATGTACTATCAGAGAAAAGAGTCACTGTGATGATGTACTATCAGAGAAAAGAGTCACTGTGATGATGTACTATCAGAGAAAAGAGTCACTGTGATGATGTACTATCAGAGAAAAGAGTCACTGTGATGATGTACTATCAGAGAAAAGAGTCACTGTGATGATGTACTATCAGAGAAAAGAGTCACTGTGATGATGTACTATCAGAGAAAAGAGTCACTGTGATGATGTACTATCAGAGAAAAGAGTCACTGTGATGATGTACTATCAGAGAAAGAGTCACTGTGATGATGTACTATCAGAGAAAGAGTCACTGTGATGATGTACTATCAGAGAAAAGAGTCACTGTGATGATGTACTATCAGTGAAAAGAGTCACTGTGATGATGTACTATCAGAGAAAAGAGTCACTGTGATGATGTACTATCAGAGAAAAGAGTCACTGTGATGATGTACTATCAGAGAAAAGAGTCACTGTGATGATGTACTATCAGAGAAATAGTCACTGTGATGATGTACTATCAGAGAAAAGAGTCACTGTGATGATGTACTATCAGAGGAAAGAGTCACTGTGATGATGTACTATCAGAGAAATAGTCACTGTGATGATGTACTATCAGAGAAAGAGTCACTGTGATGATGTACTATCAGAGAAAAGAGTCACTGTGAGTTAAGAGTTATTAACTTAAAATATGTTTAAAACAAATATAAACAATATGCTGATTGTTTCTTAGTATCATAATACACTAAAGTATATACTACTTTCTCTACAAGGTGTGCACTTAGTACGCTGTGCACTGTATCAAGTGCACAGTGTGCACTGTACACTTGAGTGTTATTCGCCTTACACAAACAACCACAGACTGTCTAATAACTAGAGTAAACTTATGAAATGTTGAAGGAGTATATGCTGAAACTAAATCTAAAACTATGTCAACTGTATATACTGAAACTAATGCAACTGTATATATATTCTAAATTTTAACCAATATCTTTTAATAGTAACGATACCTATTTATAATTTTGAATGCATTATCAGTACTTAAAAGCAAATCAGTTTATTTAATTGTTGATCCGAATAATATTTTTCAGTCAGGACGATATGTTTATAATTTTTTTACAATTCTATTTCACACAGGTAAATTAGTTCACTTGAAAAAAAAAAATTATCGGTAGCTCATTTTCAATATTTAAACAAAATAGATATTTATATAGGATTTTATAGCAAAATATTCCAAATTTGGATACTAGCAATGAGAATTAGAGAATGTCCGACAAAGGTTGAATTTTCATCGAATCATACATTGTCTCAAACAGATATGATTTTTGTTATACTTGATTACAATAATAATTTATAGACAATCGAAGAGAACAATTGGGCGGGAATCCAGTTTTTTTCAGTTTGGGTCAAATGTAATAGATTTGAAATAATACATTATAGTTTTACCTGTCCAGCAATGACTCAAAATAGTAGATTTTAAAGTGGCTAATTTGCAAGTCAAATTGATGACATTAATAATAAGGTACGTACCGCCCAACCGATTACCAGTTTGAAGAGGTTAACAGTTCACCATTTGACAGAAAGAAACCTTGGTGTTTCTTTCTGTTTAACTGGAGCGATTCTAAGTGAGAAACTCTTTGGTAAACTATGCATAAACTGAGTAAATTCAGATGTGGCGTATGTAAACTAACACTTATGGTGAAAACAAGTAAAAAAATTAGTAAGTTTGCTGAGTAAAGAAGCTTATTAGATGAGTAAACTCTGCTTAGATTGTGGGTAAACTCTGCTTAGATTGTAGGTAAACTCAACAGAGATTGTGGGTAAACTCAACACAGATTGTGGGTAAACTCAACACAGATTGTGGGTAAACTCAACACAGATTGTGGGTAAACTCAACACAGATTGTGGGTAAACTCAACACAGATTGTGGGTAAACTCAACACAGATTGTGGGTAAACTCAACACAGATTGTGGGTAAACTCAACACAGATTGTGGGTAAACTCAACACAGATTGTGGGTAAACTCAACACAGATTGTAGGTAAACTCAACACAGATTGTGGGTAAACTCAACACAGATTGTGGGTAAACTCACCTCAGATTGAAGGTAAACTCAACACAGATTGTGGGTAAACTCAACACAGATTGTGGGTAAACTCAACACAGATTGTGGGTAAACTCAACACAGATTGTGGGTAAACTCATCGCATATTTTGAATAATCTTAACTTACATTAAATGTTATCATAACTAATACTTTGCTTAAATTTAACACACATTATGAGTAGTAAGTAAACGCAGATGATTTATGGGGTTAAAAAACACACACAGCGATCTCCTCCATAAATAGCGCGCCATAATATGGGTGTGATTGTATCTCTTCAACTGCAGTAATGACAATGCATTTGACCCACAGCAATGAAACAGCAATGCATTTCACAAAGGAATGATAAATTTATAGAGTCATTGCATGCGAGTCAAGTAACTCGATCCACTCTATTTCCACCTAAGTGCTTTTCATGTCAATTCGTCTGATGGAAAATAGGAAATGTTGACTGCAATAAGATGATTCACTGACCATGACCGGACAATGCATTACGAGTAATTAATTAATCTAACCATCTACAGTAGAACAAACATTGCTAGAGATTAAGCATCTGTCTGATGGTAAACAATATCATTATATAGATAATAATATTTTATATATTGTGTTCCGGGTGTTAGTTTGTTTTCAGTTTGCATTGTTTTTAAATATTCCGATTAAACTTAAATTTTGTTTTTTCTTATACAGGGTTGGGACACTTTACGAGTTATAGGACAGTTTCACATTTTCGATCATATAAGGAAAAAATATACTAGAATTGAAATAAATGTTATACTAAAATAATTATATAATTATTTCTCATAGTATCGAAAATGTATAACAGTACAATAGATCGAAACTTACTTCATATACAATATAGGTACTCAAGGTACATTTTTGAAAATTTATCAAATTGAAAAAATGATAATTTTAAGGATACACTTTTAATTTTATTAATTTTTGAACTATTTACTAATTCTAATAATTCACACCCAAATAAAACAGAAATACAAAAAAAATAAGTCGATATATACATTTACCACATAAATCTAAATTGCAGTAAATACAATATTATTTGAAGAAGAGTTATCGTTTTCAGTTAACATTCCGTTTTTTACCCTATAATTATACCTTTTCCCCTAGAAAATATAACTACAGTAATAAATTACCCCAGATAATTACCCTAGAAGAGAATGGGATATTAGCTAATTTATTTTCCGTTTGTTCTTCACGCTTCAACAGGTAGGTAGAAATCATTGAAATTTCTATTCAACATACTGTGATACTATCATTATTTATGTACTTTTTGGTCAAATAAATGTTTCCATATTATTTAGAATATTTAAATCTTAAAAATATACAGTTTCCTCTCAACTGCTACGTACAGCCAATTAAATAAATGATAGAAACAGACTAAATTATTATAATTCTTCCCTATCATTGATTTTAATAATCATTATTATGTTTTAGTTAGTAATGGAGTAAAGAATGTGACCTCCAAACAACTCATTAGTGAGTGGAAAAAAACTTATTGTATTTAAACCATTAACTAACGAATGAAGATGAGAGTAACTCTCCGTATGAGAGTAACTCTCCGTATGAGAGTAACTCTTCGTATGAGAGTAACTCTCCGTATGAGAGTAACTCTCCGTATGAGAGTAACTCTCTGTATGAGAGTAACTCTCCGTATGAGAGTAACTCTCCGTATGAGAGTAACTCTCCGTATGAGAGTAACTCTCCGTATGAGAGTAACTCTCCGTATGAGAGTAACTCTCCGTATGAGAGTAACTCTCCGTATGAGAGTAACTCTCCGTATGAGAGTAACTCTCCGTATGAGAGTAACTCTCCGTATGAGAGTAACTCTCCGTATGAGAGTAACTCTCCGTATGAGAGTAACTCTCCGTATGAGAGTAACTCTCCGTATGAGAGTAACTCTCCGTATGAGAGTAACTCTCCGTATGAGAGTAACTCTCCGTATGAGAGTAACTCTCCGTATGAGAGTAACTCTCCGTATGAGAGTAACTCTCCGTATGAGAGTAACTCTCCGTATGAGAGTAACTCTCCGTATGAGAGTAACTCTCCGTATGAGAGTAACTCTCCGTATGAGAGTAACTCTCCGTATGAGAGTAACTCTCCGTATGAGAGTAACTCTCCGTATGAGAGTAACTCTCCGTATGAGAATAACTCTCCGTATGAGAGTAACTTTCAAGTTGAATAACTCTCAATATATGAGTAACACTCAATATGAGTAACTCTCAATATGAGTAACTCTCAATGTGAGTAACTCTCAATATAAGTAACTCTCAATGTGAGTAACTCTCAATGTGAGTAACTCTCAATGTGAGTAACTCTCAATGAGAGTTACTCTCAATGAGAGTAACTCTCAATGAGAGTAACTCTCAATGAGAGTAACTCTCAATGAGAGTAACTCTCAATGAGAGTAACTCCCTGTATATCACATGTATATGTGAGTTCTATTTTTTAATTCAATTAATGCATGTATTTTAATAATTTTTGACAATAATATTAATACTCGCAAAAGCAAATCATCTTCAGTAATTAATCACTTGTTTACTATAATTCATACGGATTATCTATTTGTTATATGTTAAAAATGCGTAGATAACATTCTAAAAATGATTGCCATTATATTACTCTTGAAATTATTCTTTAATTATATCCATTGTTATTTCACTAATTTAAATAACTGTAAAATAACTGTATTGTGGAGTAAATTATTTATTAAGCTTGAAATAATTAACATAATTTACGTATATAAATATTTACATTTCTAGTCATCGCGGAAACATGTTGATGAACTAGATACATGTTTGTAGTTTAAATAATAATGTATTTATTACATGAAGTGTCCTTCCTTTTTATATTTATTATTATAATAAATTATCTATTTTTTTTATCATATTGTAATAAATTATTTATTTATTATAATAAATTCTTTCATATTTGTAAAAGAAGTATATTTTAAAGCTAAAAAAATAGTATAAAAATAGAACAACCAGGGTGAGTTTTGAGTTATGGGACAACTTCACGTTATCGATCATGTAAGAAATAAGTATTTAATATAAAAATATATTTTTAATTATTATATATATATTATGTGATATATTACATATATATTATATATTCGATAACTTAAAACTAACTCTGTACACTCTTGTATGTATACTTGGAAAAATACATATTATTTTAATATTTAAAAACATTCTATTATATGTTTTAATCATTTATATATCAGATATTGAAATTTAATTTTTTAATTTTTAAAAAGATTGAAATTTATTATAAATTTTTCACCTATTTTTTCAAAAAAAATCAATAATAAATTGAATGTTGAGTGTAAATCTATATAATGATCTCTTTTTTCTTTAATTCACATTTCACTTTTCTTTGTATTTTTTCAATTATTTCATTCCTTTGTAATCCCTTTCTTTGTTATCATTAAAATTACTCTTTATCCATTTATCACACATTTCCTTCTTTCTTACCTACATCTTTATTATAATAGAATTTGAATTAATGACTTTTTGTACAAAAACTTGCTGCATGGATTGTAAACAAAAATAGAAAAAAATTCTTGTAAACAAAAGAATGAACTCTTGCAAAAAATAAATGATTTTTATAAATACATAACAAAAACAATCTAAATATATTATATATGTATTATTATATATTTATTATATATTTTCTCATGATAAAACATATAACCACACTATACATTCTACCTCTATAAACTATATTGCTTTATATTAGTTATTAGCTTCTTGTTTTGATGTGACTTACTAGTTTTGCAATAACAGTTCAGTCAAGAGTCGCTTGACATTGCTAATAAATATCTACTATCTAAACTAGAGTACGCATGCCGTCAAAAACGACTGCTTTTATGGACACTGATATCTGTTCTCAATTTATTTATTAATTATTATCCCTTGCTCCGCTTTAACACTAATATTTTCAACTGAAAAAAAAAATTAACATATTTATTGAAACATTAAAATAAATTTTTGATTTGATAACAGAATAATTTCATATCCATGTTAACAATTTCTTGCGTAGCATATTATTAGGTTAGTGTGACGGACAGTCAGACGCCAATCTTATTATAGTACTGATAATGATTATATTTAATACATAATTGTTACATAAAATTTGTATTTATTTGTATATACTAATATTTTTATGATTTTTATGAAAGATAGTTTAACGCCAGTGAATATTGGGGGTAACAACTTTACAAGATTTTATAAGTTCCGAGTTATCGGACAGTTCCACATTTTAGATTTTATAAGAAAAATAAATAATTTAAAATTTTAATTCGATACTCTAATTGGTATCCAATTGTACCTACAAGTATCACGGATACCATTTAAAATAACCAGTTAAAATTATTAATTATATATATTTCTTATAGAATCGAAAATATGGAACTGTTTTGGAGGGGGGTTAATCTTCTATGGCCCCACCATAACAATCCCTCTCAATCTTCTATGGCCCCACCATAACAATCCCTCTTAATCTTTTATGGCCCCACCATAACAATCCCTGTTAATCTTCTATGGCCCCACCATAACAATCCCTGTTAATCTTCTATGGCCCCACCATAACAATCCCTGTTAATCTTCTATGGCCCCACCATAACTCTCCCTAAGGTGATTCATTTCCTATCACGTTTACCATTGTCACTTTTTAATTGAATAATGTCGCACTCATTTGAGCCGATTGACATATCACATATAAATAAAGTGTTTCTAATTCTATTAATTAAATCACTTCACACGGCAATATCTAATTTAGTTAAGTTTTCACAGAGGGGATATTCAACTATATTACAATTAATTATTCCAACTCTATGTTATTCCTATATAAATAGAATATTTAATTTATATTTAATTTATTTAATCAATTCAAATTGATTAATTTCTCATATATTTCTAATAGGTATATAGAATAATTATTTATTCCATCAATAATCAACGCAACTATCCCAGAGATAGTTCCTGGGATATCCATGGCAGGATAGTTCCTGGGATATCCATGGCCCTTAGTATCCCAGGAATAAATTCTTCTTGCCTGGGATATAATTACAGAGTAAAGTAGAAAAAGTCACAAATCCAAGAAGGCTTAATTGAATAATTTTGATATGCCATTATTCTTACAGCAAACAAATTTATTTTATTTTAAATTCTGTGATATTTAAATGCAATGAATTTATTGACTTGTAAACATATTTATTTGCATTGCTTCAAAATATTCTTGTTCAAATTAGACGTAATAATTCAAGCTTAATAATTAGTAATAACAAAAAAATACGTAATTAATTCACTGTCGACCTCCACCATATTTGAAATGTAAACCAAAGAATAATAGTAATAAGTAGTACGATGATTTGCGGGCTCATTCTGAGGTTAGAATTAAGCTGTCGGAATTGCTTGATTCACTTTCACGTTAAAAAATGACTCTGAAATTGTCAGTTCATACGAAATTATTGGCAGGAAAAAAAAACAGTGAAGGAAATGATATTGTGGAACTTGAATAATCATTGTCGTTTATTGTAACAGTTTTATGATAGAAGTATAATGGTACGATGACTTTTGCTAAATAAATTGGGACTCATATATTTTATGGATATAATTGAACAATAGTTTCAAATTAATACGGAGTTACATTAAAAACGTTAGGAAAATCTAACTGTATTGCGTTCAGTAATCGTATTCATCTGTATAAACTGCATCACAATGAGGATTTAGATTGAGGAAGCGGTTCCAGTTGGTCAGCACAGAAACAATGGAAGGAGACGATCAATCTGCCAAAGTTAACAATGTCGTTCCGTAAGGCCGGTAAAATCCGTGAAAAGACCGAGACGCCTCAACCTCTGCTGCCGATCGCGACGGGTAATTCCGTACGGTGAAGCCGGACGTGTTGAGCCTTCACGGACGTTAGAATTTCATGAGCAGTCATTTTTCAAGGTTGGTTATTAGATCTGAGACCGTAGGCGTTACCGTTTTCATCGTGTGACCCTGTAACTAAGTCACATCTATGTTTTATAAGGCCAGATGCAGAACAGTAGTTTATCAGTTAGTTCTTTTCATTTCCACTGATAACAACTACCAAACTCACTCTCAAAGATGGCCGCTGTTAAGGTACTACGCCTTATGAGTTTCAAATTGAAATGGATGAAGAGGATAATTCATTCACTAAATATACATTCAATCCATTGTTATAGTGTCATAATTTGAAGATGATAGGTTTTCTAAATAACTGAAACAATCAGGTTTTTGAAGAAGTTTTTGAAGTGATTCACTCTGGAAGAGGCTCTTCTTTATTTTCTTCCTCATTGTTAGATCTTCAATTGTTCCTCTGATATTTATTGAAATAAAATATTGATTTGCAACGAAAGTTGGCATGGAATGATTGTAGTGAGCTATTGTTAATATAATTTAAATTTAATTTTCTAAAATATTTGTTTGCATCCTCAGTTTGCTGTGCTGTGTCTTGCTTTTTCTCTGCTTGGAGTAGAGTCAGCCAAGCTACCAGCACGGAGAGGCTACAGCTACGAACCACCAACCACCCCTCCACCAACCTACTTCCCTCCTCCTTCAAACTCCTACCTTCCACCCCAAACTTCTAACACCTACCTTGTACCTCAGGAAACCCACCACACTTCTTATGTTGAACCATCAGCGGTGAGCAAAAATTGTAACTTAACTTTAAATTTAAGTGAAAAATATTTAATGAATGAATAAGATAAAAAATTTTAATATTAAAACTTTTTATGTTATTTAATTGGATAGTATTGATTACAGTTATATTCCAAAAGAAGAGTGATTTCAACGCGTACAGTAAGCAGTGATCTTTATAAATATAATATCGACTGTTCGTCTTCATAGATCTTCAGTCAATATCGTCTACCACTAAGAATATAATTTGAAAAATATTGTTCCTTTCAGATGAGATTATTAGGTTTATATTTTTAATGTTACTAGGTGTTTAATTGGCTATTGGAATTATCCTATAAGTGTAGTGACGGGCGTTCGCCCCCAATAACCCCCCCCCCTTCCAGCTAATTAAACAATCATGAAGTGTGCATTACAACAAACTAGCGGACGCAAAAAGAGTTTCAAAGTTCTATTTCTATTTAATTCACAACTGTATGCAAGGAAAAAGAGACAATAGAGGGCGAAGCAATAACGGTTTATTTCTCCGCTCCCTCAGTGAAGAATTTTATTTTCCGCAAAAACATTATTCTTGAAGTATTGTATCGTTGCTTATGCGTTGTTTACTATATTTTTAAAATTGAAGACGGAAGAAACATAACCCTTTAGTGGCACACAGTTAGAAATAATTAAATCTCCAACCAAAACCCCCTATTTTCTCTTCCAGATGCCAATGCCTTTCGCATACGGATACGGAGTGGAAGATAACTACGCAGGCATAGATTTCGGACACGAAACCAACTCCGATGGCAAACTAACCACTGGAAGATACGAAGTTCTTCTTCCTGACGGTAGGAAGCAAATCGTGTCTTACACTTCCGATAGCAAGAACGGTTTCCAGGCCGATGTCAAATACGAAGGAGAAGCAAGACCCTACGTTGCTCCGGTTAAGACTTACGAACATCCCAAGGCTCAAAGTATTCCTCACGTAACTTACGACAAACCATCTTTCAGTTTCGAGACTCCTAAGAAAGGATACAACTACCAGGCTCCCTCTATTCCTTTCAAGACTCCTACCACACTTTACCGAGCTGATTTCTAGAAGGAAACTCCATCCTCTTTGATATTTGTAGATAATTTGATAGCCTTATGTACAGAGGAAAGAATACCTTGGGTTACTTCTAGTAGGGACACTTAAATACACAGAGAAGAAAGTTATGTTGGGGCCATAGAAGAATATTCCAGTCTGTGAATTTACAATCTGGAGGCCATTTATTATAGTAGACTATAGAAAATATTGATAAATTCCGCTCTTATTGCCATAATATTTCATCGAGAAAGTTTGACGAAAGACGATATTGAGTTATCTATTTATGATATATCATAATTCAATTTTTCTCCAAATAATTTAGTGGCGATCATAAATGATGCGTTTATCATAAATAGATTATAACTTCACGAATGTGTAGAAGTGGCCCACACAATTTTCTTCGGCTCCACCATAACATTCTTGCATTGTTTTATTTTTTTGAAATTTTTGAGCTGTGATTATTCAAATCTGATAATTGTAACTCAAATTACATTTGATCGTTTATAAAATGTAATGAGCATATCTGTCGGTAATTGAAGGATTATTTTTTGAAAGATTTCTTTTTAAAATAAATATTCATACACATTTATGTCTGTTATTGGATTCCATTCGAGTAATTAGGTACAAATTATTGTGAATAATGTTTTCACTTGCGTAACTAATTATTTTGCCAAAAAAACACATGTCATAAAACAATATATATAGATTATTCCATACAGCTCTTATTATGAAATAGCTTATTTTGAAAACATTAATTTAAATGATAAATTCGTTGTTTTGTGAATTTTCGATTTCATTATTCTCAAAATATATTTGATGATTTTGTTTCATGTTTGCATGAAATTATTTTTTGTAAACTGGAATTATTACCTAACACAGTGTCATTATTTCAACATACATGTATAATATATATTCCCATCCTTACATTCTTCCCTTGGTAAAGGTAATTACGCAAATAACAGAAGTACATACAATGTGTATAAACATAGTAATCCACATTCTAAACTTTAATAGCTTCCTTATTATAAGTTTGATTTGAATTCGGTTGATTTAAAACAATTTCAAGTCTTCAGAATTATATTTTCTACACGCATCTTAAAGACAAGCCACTTCATTCACTCCGAACAACCGAGTGGGTGACCATGTAAGATGGGAGCATTTTCGCCCCAGTTTTCTTTGATTCAAATGTTAATGGTGGTAATTATCTCTAATTACTTCAGTCTGAATTGTGGTTTACTTTTCGATTTTACCAGATTCAGATATTTTTCTATGTGCAAGATAGAGTCCCACCTCATTGGCCAAGAACTGTCAGACTGTGGCTGAATGAAAAGTTTCCTAACAGGTGGTTTGGCAGAGGTTCAGATGGCGACATGAACATTTAGTGGCCACCAAGATCACCTGATCTTACACCTTGCGATTTATTTCTCTGCTAAATCATCAGGAGCAAAGTTTATCGTACTCAACTTAGAGATATCAACAAATTGATAATTTTTCAAGCATTAAAAGAAGAACCCTAAGAAATGTAGCATAACACTAATTATATGCCATATGGTTCCCTTTAGACCCGTCGAAATTTAGTCATTTAAACGAATGTCCTCCAAATTGAAACTAAATAAAGAATAAACCTAAATAATAAAGTTCTAAGGTTTTGAGATTGTTTTATAACCAACCGAATTCATATTTAACAAATATTAACAAAGTTATTAAAGTTTTAAATGTGGAACTCTAAGATAATTACTTCACCCTGTAGACTTATGGTAAATGTGGTAAATTGTTCATTGTGGAATATATCCATTTGAAGTAAATCAAAACGATTAACATTTTCAAAAGTTGATTCACTTCTCTAATTCCTATTAGAAATATCATTAAATAATTTTATTTAGTTAATTCTGCTATAAAAGAGAGATAAAGAAATAAGTAATTAAGAAATGAAATGGTTTGAACATAAAAAATACATTTCTTATAATTTCTATCTGTCAAAAACTATGCAATTGCCTAAAAAAATGAATAAATAAACTAATTTAAGTGAATTTTCGATCCATTTAAAGCAATACTAATTTCATCACGTAATTTCTGTAGCAAATTAATTAAAATGGTCATAAAATTTGGTCTAATTTCTTTTTTTACGGATTTAATTTAATGAAATTAGAAATTAAAGGGTGGTTAAGTAGAAGAAAATTAGTTCATTGAGAAAAGGGACTTGATCTTCTATGGTCCCACCTTAACGTATTACATGGGTAGTTGTTTGAAAATGTGTTGATTAAAATTGAAATTAAAGAAATTCTTGCATATTAATACATGGTAATTTCTATAACAATTATTGGTCTTACAGGTAATGATAATCAGTATTAATTGTTTATTTTTTAGTACTATACTATCATTAAATTATCTATAATTATTAATAATTATCTATAAAAAAAAGGTAATTTCCTCAATCAGGACCTAAAAAGTTATTCTATAATATGTCTTTCCGAAGCCTTTGATGATCTTAAAGTTAAAACGAATATTTTGTAATATGGCTGCGGGTTACACTAACTTACATAACTAATAAATAATCATAGTAATCACTATTGGCAATAATGAATAGTTTTGTTAAATCAGTATAAATGTACTGACAATACATACTTACTTATAAATATAATCGAAAACCGATTATATACATTGAATTTTCCGTGGACCGACAGTTGGGCCCTGACAATTGGGCCCAGGACAATTGGGCATCACGACAATTGGTCCCCGGACAGTTGGGCCCCAAGACAATTGGGCCCACGTCAATGGGGCCCCGAGACAATTATATTGTTTCTAATTTTTTTCAGAGTTTACTGTATTAACTTAATTAAAGACCCTGCTACTGCAATAATTAGGTTTGTGACAATATGTGTTTTTTTTAAATATAGTCTTGAGCATATTTAAAATAAAATATATTCCTTACATGAAAAAATATTTTCGTTATGAAAAATGATATTTTTTAATAAAACATATTCTTTTCATGAATAAATACTATTATTCTTTTAAACTACAATAATTTTCTGTTTCGAGATAGGTCATATAAGCAACAAATTCCCTAGTTATAGTACCTCTCTATAGTGAACTCTTGTGAAGTAAACGAGTTAGGATGTAGCTAATAGAAAATAAGAATGTAGCAATTTTAGATGAAGAAACAAGGGAAAATAAGGATTTAGGTATTTTAGACATGCCGGAATTATTGGAACATACAAATTGAAATAAAGTTAACGTGAGTTATTTGAATGCTGTTCAGTGTTCAATGTTGAAAAGGTTTATGAATTATTATTACAAAATGTATTCTCATAATCTCATTTTATCCAAACAGCTGTTCAATGTAACGTTTAACCTTTAAAATTTACCCATTTTTTTCTTAATATTTGTCTTTGTCAGACGATGTACACTACACATTTGATCCATATGACATGATTCAAAATAATAAGACTTATTTAAATACTTCAAGGTTTTCACTACATTGAAACATGAGATTAGCATCCAAATGTGAATTAAGGAGTTTGCTAATGTATACCTTATCAAGTATATGAATCGAATAAAAAAAATATAAACATATTTTTAGAGAATGTAAAGTATATTCAAAGATAATATTGTCACTTCCCTAGTAAAAACGAGGTAACATTTCTTTATTGTGTCTTCTGCCCAATTTTTTTCTGGGCTTAATTGTTTTGGGGTCCAATTATCGTGGGCCCAATTGTCCGGGGCCCAATCGTCCTGGGCCCAATTGTCTTGGACCCAACTGTCGGGGCCCAACTGTCTGGGCCCAATTGTCCTGGGCCCAACTGTCGGTGCACCGAATTTTCAATGTTTGTACCAGGATACAGTAACATGTAGGTCATAGGGTATGGTGATCAGCTCATCGAATCTAGTTTGAAGTACCACGGCGTGACCGGAAATAGCAACTCTGACCACACTTTGAAACATGAGACCTACTTAAACTTAGTCACTTCTACATTTAATTTTTTTCTTATCAATTACTAACTAGGCATTGGTTAAATTGTATTTCCATTATTTATTCCTTAATTGTTATTCATAGGAACTACAGTTCAGCGGTTAAATAGCACTAGTTTAGGCTCCTAGGTAGTATATGTTTGAGACCTTATTTCTTATAGATAAGTAAAAGATATGAACAATAATACACACCTGAATTATATCTATATTTTCAACTTTAAGGTTCAATCGCCATTTTTGCTTTTCTTTTACACAAAACCATTACAAAATGACTTTAAACTTCACGATATTAACATGCAAATACGAAAAATTATGAACCGCTCGGTCACAAACAAGAAATGTGTTGTTGTGGTGACGTCATATTTTTACGTCGTCTACTAGTTTCTATACCCTTTATGTTCCTGCACCCTGGTTTTGTACAACAGGTAAAGTACGAGGCAAAATAGATTCGAAGAAATAAGTTTTCTTTGACCAGTTATCAATTTAAATGACTTATTTTTATCAAATTAATATGAATGAATTGAGATAATTATAATGTAATAATATATTTTATGACGTCACTATCGTAACTTTTCCCTGTGTCGCCATCTGTTGACAGGCTTCGTAACTATTAACGTTATGAAATAATCAACTAGTAAAAAATGTAACATTTATAAAATAACTGAATTGAAAGGAGATAGGTACCTATTATGGAGAAAATTGACAATTTATTTCACAATAAATGATGAGTCATTTAAATAATGATGGAGGTAATAAAAACATAAGTCTTGTAGAAAATATGAAATACTGCAAAGTGGTGAAATAAAAAAAGTGAAATAGAGGAAAGGAAACTAATTCCATTAGTAAATTTAGGGTTGGAATTTCAGTCATTTTTCAAGGTTGGTTATTGGATCGGAGACCGTAGGCGTTACCGTTTTCATCGTGTGACCCTGTAACTAAGTCA
>CANNZV010006735.1:0-15653 GCA_947561585.1 Caprella mutica | reverse complement strand
AAACGAACACGTCGCGCGCTCGACTCGAAAAATGCACTCGATGCGCTCGACGCGGCATTATCACAATACACCACCGACAAGACGTCAATGCCTACCTTCTGCAGGTGAATACCGTCTTAAAACAGGTGGCCATTTTGACGCAAGGACGGCATCGTGTTGCGTCGCTCAATGGCGATGCGTGGGTCAAATTCCTACTCAATCAAGCACCCAAAGTCACGTTCAAAGACGACGAAGCGGCGGCCTTACGTCATGGCCTCTATCAAAAGAGCACCACGTTGAACGTCAACGCATTCCACAAAAAAATCAAACAATGGATCAACACTCAATACACCGACACATCCAGCCGAGGTGCTCATGGGAAGTGAAACCTTCGAGCTAATGTGGCCATGGGTCTTTTTATTATTGCCACTGCCATTATTGGTGTATCTATTTCTGCCAGCGGCTCATTCCGAGAACGACGACGCATTATGGACGCCTTTCTTTGATCGCTTATCCGCTCAACATACGAACCAATCCAGCACCTCTCAATCCAAACCATTGATGTGGCTGTTGCTGACTTTAATTTGGGTTTTATTGTTGATCGCGGCGTCTCGCCCGCACATGGTCAGCGAAGAAATGCAGCTGCCCAGCCAAGCACGCGATATTTTATTAGCCGTCGACATTTCAGGCAGCATGGACGAAGCCGACATGAACTATCAAAACACAGCCATTCGACGCATTGATTTGGTAAAGCATTTACTCGGTGACTTCATCGAACGACGTCAAGGCGATCGACTCGGTCTCATCGTATTTGGCACCAAAGCGTATCTCCACGCCCCGTTGACCTTTGACTTAAAAACCATCAGCCAATACTTAGACGAATTGGAACTGGGCTATGCTGGCAAAGACACCGCCATCGGCGACGCCTTGGGCTTATCCATTAAAACCTTAAAAAAACGCCCCAGTGAACAGCGCATTTTGATTTTACTAACCGATGGCAGTAACACCGCGGGCACGATCGATTCGCTAGAAGCGGCCACCATGGCGCGTGCAGACAACGTTAAAATTTACACCATTGGCATTGGTTCAGACGGGCAAAGCAGCAGCGTGTTCGGGCAGATATTTAATATCACGCGTGGATCTGAACTCGATGAAGTCACCTTAAAAGAAATTGCCAAACGCACACAAGGTCAGTATTTCAGAGCCAAAAATTCAGACGAACTTGAAAACATATACCAAATACTCGATGAGCTTGAGCCAATCGAACATGCCCAGCACTCGTTCAAACTTCAGCGCTCGCTGTCTCACTACCCATTGCTCCTTGCCATGTTGTTATTGGCCTCCATTGCGCTGTTTTATTTATTACGTGGTCGATTAAGCAACACACGCATGAATAAGGAGACACCATCTAAATGAGCTTACCCATTCATTTTTTACGTCCTTACTTCCTACTCCTTGTCATTCCAATCGCACTGCTGCTCTATGCGATTTGGACGCACAAACAAAGCACCAAGCAAGGCTGGTCTAAGTACATTGACACCAACTGCTCGATCACCTATTGATTCCGGCGCATCGACTGCGTCAAAATCCAGCTGGTTTTACACTGCGTGCGTTGCCGCGCTGATATCCGTACTGGCCTTAAGCCGGCCCCAGCTGGGACAAAAGCCCTGCGCCTGTGTTTGAGAAACGCGACGCCTTAGTCATTGTGCTCGATTTATCGCTCTCCATGTACGCCACTGACGGCAGTCCATCTCGTTTGAAACAGGGCCGTCTTTAAAATAAAAGACATTTTAAAGACTCGACAACAAGGGCTCACTGGATTGGTCGTCTACTCTGGCAACGCTTATACGGTCACCCCGCTGACCGACGACATTTCAAACATTGAAACATTACTCCCGTCGCTGACACCGGCCATCATGCCAAATTACGGCAGCAACATCGTCACCGCCTTAGAAACTGCTCAATCGTTGATTAAACAAGCCAGCATCAGTAACGCACGCCTTTTATTTATCAGCGACGACGTGGACGCAGGGCAAATTAAACAAGCCGCGTCTGTTGTATAACAAACAAAACCAGATCAGCGTACTGGCCATTGGGCAGCGAACAAGGTGCACAAATTTTATTGCCCGACGGCACGTATTTAAAAGACAAACAGCAGAATCTCATCACAACGCGCGTCAACACCCAACAATTGAAACAATTTTCCAACGCCTTAAATGGCAAATTTCACAGTGCCACTTTAAACGACACCGACATCACCGCCCCTGCTTCCAATGCACTAAACGCATCAGAACATCGCCGTACGGGAACGCAACTTTGGAGCGTGGGAAAACGGCGCGTATGTCTTCATTCTTGCCCTGCTTCCGTTCTCTCTGCTTCTCTTTAGAAAAGGGTATTTACTCGGCGTATTGTTTATCGTCATGTTGCCAACCCAAGAAACACACGCATTTGAACTCAGTTCGCTCTTCAAGAACAAACAGCAACAAGCGCGCGACGCGTATCAATCTGGCGACGTCGAATCGCATCTTAGTTACTTCGAACAGCAAGCTAAGAACACATCGTCTCGGCGATACGCTCAGCACCAATACAATTACGCCAACAGCTTGGCCAAAAGCAAGCAACTTGAAAAAGCCATTAAAGCGTATGACAAGGCATTGAAACAGCAACCTGATTTCAAGGACGCCCAGTACAACAAAGCATTAGTGGAAAAACTACTGAAACAACAACAGCAGCAAGAGCAGCAAGAGCAGGACAAGCAGGACAAGCAGACAAGCAGGACAAGCAGGACAAGCAGGACAAGCAGACAAGCAGGACAAGCAGGACAAGCAGGACAAGCGAGGACAAGCAGGACAAGTCTAATTCGGGTAACGACGACCCGCAACAAGATAAAGACCAAGACGAAAAACAAAAACGAAAAGAGCAACAGCGAAAGAGCAGCAACAAAAAGAACAACAAGCGAAGACAAACAGCAACAAGCAAACAATGCGCAACAAGATAAAGACCAAGACGCGAAAGAGCAACAGCAACCGCCCTTGTCTGCCTCCGAGCGCGAAGAGCAACGCGCCACCCAACAATGGTTGGACGACTTGAAGAAGAACCCAGGCGAGTTACTTAAAAACAAGTTTAATTATTTGTACTATAAAACCAGCGCGAAGGCAACGGCAGTACTCAACGAGGACAGGAGAGAAGTTCTGGTAATGCGCCATCACGTCAGCAATTCCATCATTTGGCTGTTCATGTAATGGCATCCTTGAGCCCTTCGGTGTTTGCCAACATGACGGTCAGCGTTGACAAATCGACCGTCTCAATCAATTGAACCCTTCACCCTCAACCATGAGTCAGACTCTCAATCTGCGACCCCAAGCCAAGCCTTCATGCAGGCGTTGAAACGGCAATTCACGGTGGTCAGCCAATCGACCAGTAACGTTTCAGCATGATCAATGGAAACATTCAACAGGAGTGCGGCGTTGATTCTGGTCATCCAAGCACAGCAAGCTGGTCGCTTGTCCATACCTGCGTTGGGCAACAGTCCAAGCATCGACATCACCGTCACCGATGCGCCTGCACAGCCAACCGTCTGCGCCCTCCACCCAGCAACCCAATGCCCAGCAATTAAACACGGCTTCGGCCGCTTATGTGGAAACCTTGTTAGACAAAACCTCTGTGTTTGTTCAAGAACAGGTGATTTTAACCGTGCGTTTATTCAGCGTTCACCCATCATGGAAAGCAACTATCAACCACCTGACATTCCGGGCATGGAGATCGCTCAGCTGGTGTCCGCGAAGTACGATGACAACGTCAACGGACAGCACTACTACATTCACGAATACAAGTCCGCCTTGTTTTCAAAACGCAGTGGCAGCATTGAAGTGCCCGAGTACTTATTTAAAAGCGGCGCATCGTCGACAATCGAAACCACCCATAATCGCATGTTTAATTTCAATGTGGGCCGCATCATCAACGTCAAAGCCCCCATGGCATTATTAGAGGTCAAACCGGTTCCCAGTCAGGTCACGGGAGACTGGCTACCTGCGAGTGACGTGGATATCAACGATGAATGGAATGTCGACTTAAGCGCCCTTAAGGTGGGCGATACCATTCAACGGACCATCAAACTCCGTGTCACCAGTGCCGCAGCGTCTCATGTGAACCCTCCGAGCTTTGATAACGTGCCTGGACTGAAAATCTATCCGGACACCGCCAACAAAGATCTCATGGAAGTCGACACTGGTGTTGAGACTTATCTGCAACAAAGCGTCAGTTACGTGCTCACTGAAAGTGCACGCTACACGCTTGAGCCCATTTCGATTCAGTGGTGGAACACCAACACAGGACAACTCGAAACAACCACCTTGCCAGCACAACAGCTCGACGTCAGAGATGCGTCAGGCAACGTCAATCAACAGCCTCGTTCTTCCACCGTCGCAGGCGCCCCCACATCAGCGAACAACTTGCCTCAGAAAGCAGCTAATCAGCCTGACAATGAGACACTGGACGAGCCATCCGCCTCCCTATGGTCACTTCTTCGATGGGCGATGCTGCTGCTCGCTTTATTGGTATTGGCCGGTGTGGCGACGTGGTGGGCTCGCACAAAACGACGAGCACCTGAGAAGACCTCGGAGACGGCGTTCACATTTGATGCGCTAAGCAACGCCTGTCAGCAGACGAAATTGAAGCCCATGCAGCGCGAGCTCATTGCTTGGGGGCGCTTTGAGTATGGGGATGACCAGATCCATACACTGTCTGATATATCGCAACGTGTCTCCTCGTCGGCACTCAAACAACAGCTGTCTTTGCTCGACACCGCGTTATTCAGCTCACGCACTCCAGAAGCACTCAACGCCAAGAACATACTCACCTTGGTGCAACAAGAGCCAAAACGCACCGTGCGCGTGGAATCAAACGCATCGACCGCGACGTTACCGACGCTGTATCCTAAGTAATTCGATTACGTGATATTTAGAACGTGCGCCGCTAAATCGCGACGGCTGTGTGGCTGAAACAGGTGACAGACACTAACGGCCTATCAACTATTGCTCACAACCTGATATGACGTCTCACCTTTGACAAAAAATCATCCGCTGATAGCTCGCCCAGAATGCGCGCTTCACTGATTTCATTTCCCTGCGCATCAAACAACATCACATTGGGTAAGCCAATGATGTCATATTCCTTAAACAACGCATCGGTCGCAGCGCCTATTTCACTTGCGTCAACCTTAATGAATTTGATGTCCGATACACTGGATCGAACGCGTGGATTAAGAAAAATCTGTTCTTCCATCACCTGACACGCGACACACCAATCGGCATACACATCCACAATGGTTGGATGGCCTTGTGCTGCATGTTGCGCAATGGCCTCACGCAGCGCCTCAGAAGACGTCACCGTCTGCATCTGCCATTCGGACTCAACGCTTGAGGTGGTTTCCGAGGCGATGAAACGCTGCGTAAACCACACCGCCAGCACCAGACACAGTCCGCACCCAATCAGACGAAACCATTGGCTACTCGACGTCATCACAACCCACACACACCCTATCAACCACACACACCACAGCCCAAACTCAACAGGATCAGGCATAAAGCGCGCCAAGAGCCACACGGAGACCGCCAGTAGCAACATGCCCAACAAGCGCTTCACCACGTCCATCCAACGACCCGAGCGTGGAATGGCATTCGGCCCTAACAAACCAATCAACAACAGCGGTGCCCCCATTCCCAAGGCCAATACGAATAAGACACACGCACCGTACAACACATCCCCTGTCGTCGCGATGTACACCAGCACACCCGCTAACGGAGCCGACACACACGGTGACACAATAAACGCTGACACAGCCCCCATCACGCCCACTCCGATGACACTGCCGCCTTCTAGATTTTGATTTAAATGAGATAACGGTGTCTGAATAAATGCTGGCAATCGCAGTTCAAAGACACCAAACATCGCCAAGCCCAACACCACAAACAGCAGTGCCATGGCAATGAGCGTCGCTGGGTGCTGAAGGTACAGTTGCAAATTGAGGCGCGTCCCAAAATACGCAACCAACACACCCAACAACGCATAGGTTAACGCCATGCCAAGTACGTACACCGCAGATAAGTACGCTGAACGTCGTGAGCTCAAGGATTCATTGGATAAAATAATTCCGGATAAAATAGGCACCATCGGCAACACACACGGTGTAAAGGCCAACAACAGCCCAAGGACAAAAAAACTTAACACCCCAAGCAGACTGCGTTGCTTTAAGGTGTTGAGAACGTCATCGCTTGAGAAGTCGATCCAAGAAGGTTTTTCGATGTTTTTTTTTTGCGACTCGAGTGGTTTACTCGTGGTCTGTGATTTGACCGACGGCACAGAAGACGTCGATTCGGTGGACGCAGCAGTCGTTAGCCCCATTGCTGGCAGCGGCGATTTGTGTGTCTGCGGAGGGTAACAAAACCCCGCTTCCGCACATCCCTGAAATTGATAGACCAACTCTGAGCCGTCGGGTACATCCCCCTCAACGCTCAAGCCCACCACCGTTTGTCCGTAAAACACCTCAACACGCCCAAAGTACGGGTCGTCTTTCTGAACACCTTGTGGATACGTGACCGTGATCGGCACATCGACGCGTTGCGCTGACGCGTTGTTCACATGAAATTTAAATCGCCCTTTATACAAGTAATAGGTCTTTGCACTGTCAAACACCAAGTTGATGCGCCCATCCACCACGTCCACCGACACGGGAAATGCCTCATCCACCGGGAGAAAAGTTTGTTCAGCCTGTGTCGCATGGGCACAACAAAATAACACCAACGTGATGAGCGAAAATCGGATGGATTGCAAAGCATGATTCATGAACGGTGTTTTTCCTTTGATTACGTGTTCGATGTGGCGACAAATGTTAATGCCGCACCATTATTACAGAATCGTTTACCTGTCGGTTTTGGCCCATCGTCAAACACATGCCCTTGATGGCCGCCACAGCGCTTGCAGTGATACTCGGTGCGCACTGAAAATAATTTTGTGTCGCGCTTGGTGCCAATGTGTTCATCCACAGCGCTGTAAAAGCTCGGCCAGCCTGTGCCACTGTCGTACTTCATCTCCGACGTGAACAGCAATAAACCACAGCCCGCGCATAGGTACTCACCTGCTCGCTTTTCGTCATTGAGTGCGCTGGTGCCTGCACGTTCCGTGCCTTCTTTGCGTAACACGCGAAACTGCTCACGATTTAACCGTTGTTTCCACTCTGCATCACTTAGCGTAATGCGCTCATCTTGACTGCTCATCGTCTTTCCCCATTTACCGCCTTTGGTTGCGGTCGCTTTAGGTGGTAATTGAACTGCTTCTTGTTTGCCAGCCCAACTCACATTTCGCAGCAATGCGTACGTGCCGACCGCACCTGCGGCCAATAGAAACTGTCGTTTGTTCATAGTGTGTCCACCTCTGTTCATTATCTCGTTCAGGCAACGCCAATACCGTAACACGGACTCCGTTGACTATGGATACACAATCTGACTCGTTAATCGTAGGTAAGTTCATCGAGTGGACACAGAGGCTCATCATATAAAAAAACCACATTGAACACCACGCGTTCCCTAAGAAAAGATACGTTTGTTTCCAGTAGCACAAACACCATTAAGGCATAAAAAAAGCGACCTACATGAGGTCGCTTTTTAGGATACATCATGCCCTGTCGAATTACGGCTGGTTGGCCGCGTAACGAATGCCACCTAATAAGTGTTTTAAGAATGCGATGTTTGAGTACGATTCCTTGGTATGACCTAACCCCGTGTAAAAGCTACGGCCACCGTCGTATTCGTGATACCACGCAATGGGGTGCTTAGCGCCCATTTCGCCACCTGTGTATGAGCTTTCATCCAGGTTCAACAAAACGTTTACGTCCGACTTCATATCAAAGTCATACCACTCGTCTTTTTTGCTCCACGTATCGTCCGCTAAGAAACTCGTTGCTGGATGCGTTTTATCCACAATTTTCATGGTGGCCTGAGTGATGGCAGGATGACGTTTGAACTCGCCGCCCAACATCGCTAAATACCACGCCCAGTTATGCTCGGTGTCTGCCGCGGCATGAACGCCCACAAATCCACCGCCGTTTTGAATGTATTGCGTCATCATCGCCTTTTGTGACGCATTGAGCACATTGCCTGATGTTTGGAAGAAGATAACCGCATCGTATTTAGACAGCGCCTCTAGTGAGGTAAATGCCAGCTTGTCTTGATTGGTGGCATAGACACAGAATTGATTGTCTCGGCCCATTTGAAGCAGCGCGTTAACGCCCGTGCCAATTGACGCGTGAACAAATCCCGATGTTTTGGTAAACACCAAGGTCTTAAATTTAGGTGACTTAACGTCGTCGCAGTTTGAGGACACATAATCCGCTTGCTTACACGACGATAACAACACCATAAGGCATGATAACCCAATGATTTTAAATAACTTCATAACAACCTCGTTAAATGACTTACTGTTAGTTCCGATAACTTATTATTTTCTAAGCCTCATGACCCTGAGCGCTCGCCTCTACTGTACTGTAATGTGTGCACCGCTTTCAAGTGCTTGTATAAGGTGAATGATGCGGTTACGCTAGCGACCAACACAAACACGCTGCCCTTAACGGCCTGTTTCATCCCACCCTGACGCTATGGATTTGCCAATGATTAAATCTCTTACGACGCTCTTGTTACTTCAGCTACTGTTTCTCAGCTCGGCACATGCAAACGACATCCAAACAAGGATCATCGGTGGGGTCGATGCCACTAAAAACACATACCCTTTTATGACACGCCTTAAATTCAAATACATATCTAAAACGAATTGCGGCGCCTCTTTGATTCATGAACGCTGGGTACTCACAGCCGCCCACTGTGTTGATGACACTCAAAGTATTTTAGAAGGTGTTGCGATTAATGATTGGGACGTAACGGTCGACGAAGCATTTGAAGAAAACATTGGAATCTCTGAGGTGATTGTTCATCCAGACTTTGACCCCATGAACTACCTTGAAGGACATGACATCGCTTTGATTAAGCTGGACAGCGCATCAAGTAAAACACCCATTGAAATTATCGGTGATGCAGACTATTCAGCCAATAAGGGGAACCTACTCACCATCATTGGCTGGGGCTTAGTCGGTCGAACGTTTGGCCCTCCAGTTTCGATCTCTGATCTCGGGGGTGAGAAAAGCAACACACTGCGTGAACTTAATAACATTCCTCTCGCAGAGCCCACGCGATGCCGATCCAATAATTTAGAGAGAATCATCTGCATTGGTGAACGAGAGAACAATGTTGCCATGGAACAAGTGACGTGTGCTGGGGACAGTGGCGGCCCAAGCTTTTATCAACAAGGCGATCGTTTCATTCAAACAGGCATTGGGTCTTATGGAGACGGTCAAGAAGAAGGAAAAATATGTCTTGGAGACGACACGGGAGATAGCGTCATGGGGTTTACCAATGCGTACTATTATCGCTCATGGATCGAAAAAACGGCTGGCATTACCTTAGCTAACCCGACACCCATTGTGATTGAAGAGACACCAACCGTTGTTGAGCCAGCTCCTGTCATCACTGAGCCAAATACTCAAAAAACACTGCAAGAGCTCATCATGATGCTCATTCAAGCGTTGTTGGCGTTCCTTTTTAAGTAAGCCAGTGTGTGAGCGCTGTGTCGAGCAATTGCGTATTGTGACAACAGCGCTCATGACTTACGACAAACTCACTCCTTTCGCCATCAAGGTCGCGAAAATGGGCAAGCAAAGCAACAATGCGATTTCAACACGCACGATGGTCAATAAATGATGCGGTAATTCAATCTCATCGCCAGCTTGTTTTCGATTTTTAATCAAAAACACCGTGGGAATAATTGATAGTAAGCCGATCAACACAAAGAGTGAGAGCTTAATGTGAAACAAACCATTACTCGTATAGAACGCCGACGGTTTACCCACCGACTGCCACAGCATTGCGCCGGAAATCAGCACCACAATCGCACCCATACCATAAATGGCGTCGACCAGTAGCAAACACTTAAACGAATGATTGTTCATGCCGCCTGTCATTAATACATGTTCAGCGATCAGCGTAGAAAACACCGCCATGATGCTGATAAAATGAACACAACGAACAACGATCTCTTCCATACGCTGCCTCCTCATCTTTTATTGTTATTGTCAGTTCTTTAATGGACCACCCGGTGCATTTCAATTCACCTCCAACCCTATCTCAGGTCGTTGAAGAATGTCCCTACTGAATTAATCTTCTCATGATCTATATACGGCCGCAACTGATATACATGCTGTTGAAATCCAGCATAATCTGTGTGCGATAAGGAAATCCATGCACGTTCGAACACGAGCAATGCATATGGCTGTAAGAGCAACTTAATGACCAGTCGTTGCCAACCCAGTCGTCGCCAATAGAACAGGCAATCAACGAGCAGAACTCACTCCCGCGCTTTTTTGGCGGCTTCTGCCTCGGCCTTTGCTCTCAGAACAGCGATTTCGCGTTCGATCATCTCGGGGGTTTCGTAACTCAAGCGCCCAATCAACCCTGCACGCAATTCGTTTAAGAAAATTTCGGTCATTTGGTACAGGTTCACTTTCCCACCTTTACCTAAGCGACCACGTTTTTCTCCGACTTTTTGAAAGAACTCCATTTCGGTGTCAGGTAAGGCATCGAGTTTGAAGTGCGCCATCAGTTCGTCAGGATAGGCCTGCATGATGTACTCACACGCATAAAATGCCACATCGTCTGCGTCCATCGCAGTGTTTTTAATCGCACCCGTGTACGCCAATCGATAACCAGAATGTTCGTTGTGGATTTTCGGCCATAAGATTCCTGGTGTGTCGAACAGCATTAAGCCTTGCCCACAATCAATGCGCTGCATGCCTTTGGTCACCGCTGGCTCATTTCCTGTCTTAGCAATGTGCTTACCCGCTAAACCATTGATCAAGGTGGACTTCCCCACATTCGGAATCCCTGTGATCAAGGCGTTCACATTGCGCGTACTGCGCTTATTGGCAGACACAAACTGTTCAATGGCCGTGTGTACCGCATGTTTTACTTTGCCTTGTTCCGAAGCACTCACGGCCAAGGCATTCACCGTTGAGGTTTGTTTGAACACCTCAATCCATTCAGCCGTGATCGCAGGGTCGGCTAAGTCGTGTTTGTTCAACAGCTTAATGCGTGGTTTTTGTGGATCCAAGGTTTGGATCACAGGGTTTTGACTGCTGTACGGCAAGCGCGCATCTAACACTTCAATGATGACGTCCACATTGGGCAAGTGTTTTTTAATTTCTTTGGTCGCTTTGTGCATGTGACCGGGATACCAATTAATGGACATGCGTTGCCTTGTTGTTTATGTGTGATGGATGGCGCTCATGATACTACGAACCGCGTCACGAATGCGACGATGAGTAAGGAATAGTATAAACGTCATTCCCATAAAAAAAGCCATGCTCGTATGAGCATGGCTTTTGACGTTCACACATTCAGTTATGCGACTTCAAATAATCCAGCCGCTCCCATGCCACCACCGATGCACATGGTCACTACCACGTATTTCACGCCGCGACGTTTGCCTTCGATGAGTGCGTGACCCACCATGCGAGCGCCTGACATGCCAAACGGATGTCCTACTGAGATCGCACCGCCATTCACGTTAAAGATGCTGTTATCAATGCCTAACTGGTCTCGGCAATAGATTGCCTGACAGGCGAAGGCTTCGTTCAATTCCCACAAACCGATGTCATCGACGCTTAAACCATGTTGCTTAAGTAACTTAGGCACGGCAAACACAGGACCGATGCCCATCTCTTCTGGTGCACACCCTGCCACTTGAACGCCGCGATAAATACCCAATGGCGCCAAGCCTTTTTGAGCGGCGGTGCCACTGTCCATCATCACACACGCAGACGCACCATCTGACAACTGCGACGCATTACCCGCGGTAATGTGCTGACCTTGTGCGATCACTTTCCCGTCTTTGTACACAGGGTTCAAACCTTGCAAGCTTTCCAATGTAGTCGATGGGCGGTTGCCTTCGTCCTTTTGCAAAAACACGTCTTCGAATGTGGTTTCTTTGGTCTCACGGTTGTACACGCTTTTCGTGGTTTCTAAGGGCACGATTTCGTCGTCAAATTTACCCGCTTCTTGTGCTGCCGCGGTACGCATTTGTGACTGGTACGCGTACTCATCTTGCGCATCACGACTGATGTTATACCGATCGGCAACCACTTCAGCGGTTTCGATCATCGGCATGTACATATGCGGTGATTCCGCGAGTACGGCTTTCGACACATTGCGATGCGAATTTTTGTGCTTGTTTTGCGTCAATGAGATGGACTCTATGCCACCTGCGACTAAAATATTTTGCTCGCCGCATGCAATTGAGCGTGCCGCAAACGCGATGCTCATCAAACCCGATGCACACATTCTGTCCATGGTCACACCCGATACGCTGCTTGGCATGCCCGCCGCCATCGCACTTAAACGTGCCAAGTTATAGCCTTGCGTGCCTTGCTGTGCCGCCGTTCCGATGAGCACGTCGTCCACGTCACCTGCGTCGATGCCTGCACGTTGTACCGCATGTTTAATTACGTGAGCACCTAATGCAGGCGCTTCGGTGTCGTTGAATGCGCCTTTGTATGCGCGACCAATGGGAGTACGTGCGGTTGATACAATCACTGCGTCTTTCATAGGGTTTCTCTCTTTAATAAATGGTTATGTTGGTTACTGACGCTGTTGCGAATAGCGTTACTCAATCTGTTGTTATGCTTGCTGACTTGAACAGCTCAGCACTTCACCCGTCATGTAGCTGGCGTAATCCGACGCTAAAAACATCATGACGTTGGCCACTTCCCATGCTTCGGCCGCACGTCCATACGCTTCTTTGGACTCCAGTTCAGCCAATAACTCAGCTGGCGCTGACTTGCGTAACATTGGGTGCAATACAATCGATGGTGACACCGCATTGATGCGCACACCAAACTCCGCCGCTTCCAATGCCGCACATCGGGTCAATGCCATCACGCCCGCTTTCGCAGCCGCGTAATGCGCTTGTTCTTTCTGAGCACGCCAACCCAATACTGAGGCGTTGTTCACAATCGCGCCGCCTTGGCCACGTGCTTTCATTACACGCATCATGTGACGCGTCATGCGCATGGTGCCGTATAGAGTGACTTGGATGACTTTATCCCACTCTTCATCGTCCATATCAATCAGCTGTTTTGACGTGCCTAAACCTGCGTTGTTAATCAACACATCCACGCCACCCAAGACGTCTTCCGCATAGTCAATTAATGCTTGAACATCGTCTTCAACGGCGACATTACAGACTTTTCCGTACACCGCCTCTAAGCCCGTTTCTTCTTTTAATGCGTCGACTGAACTTTGCAAACGTCCTTCGTGAATGTCACTGATGACAATGGCACGTGCGCCTTCTTCCACCGCTTTTTTAGCCGCGGCAAAACCAATGCCTGCGCCTGCGGCAGCTGTCACCAACACCGAACGATCTTTCAATAGTTGATGTCCGGGGACGTAGCTTGGGTTGTTGATATCCATAAAAACTCACTTCATGATTGAGAGGTTAACGTGAACGGTTGAATGAGAAAACCCATTCAACCTCTGTGACTGTCTTGTTGTGCTGTATGCAACGCTATGTAAATTTAGGTTCGCGTGGCATGCCCAAACCGCGTTCGGCAATAATATTGCGTTGAATTTGGTTGGTGCCGCCATAAATCGTATCCGATCGCGTAAACAAGTACATGGATTGCAAACGGGTTAAATTGTACGGAGCCGATTCCAATATATCCGCTTCGGGGCCAAGCACATCCATCGCCAACACACCTAGATTTCGATGCCATGTTGACCAATGCAGTTTGTACACTAAGGCCGCTTTATCCGCTTGGGCGTTAGACGAACTGTCTGACAACATGCGCATGGCATTGTAACGCATCAAGCGTAAGCCAGTATGAGCTTCCGCAATGCGTTGTCGAATGTGAGGATTGTTCGCTGCGCCATTGCGTTTGGCCAACGCCACAATGTCATTGAGCTCATTTTGAAACGACATTTGCTGTCCCAGTGTCGACACACCGCGTTCAAAACCAAGCAGCGCCATGGCGATTTTCCAGCCGTCACCCGGCTCACCGACGATGTCTTCCGCAACCGCTTCGTCAAAGAACACTTCATTGAATTCAGACGTACCGGTCAATTGCTCTATCGGGCGCACATCCACTTGCGCTTGCTCCATGGGCACTAAGAAAAAGCCCAATCCACGATGACGTTCCGAGTCGGGATCGGTGCGTGCGTGCGATCACAAAACACCAATCCGATTCATGCGCCAATGAGGTCCAGACTTTTTGACCACTGATCAGCCACTTGCCTTTGGCCTCATCAAACACGGCCTTTGTGCGTACGTTCGCCAAATCCGATCCTGCGTTCGGCTCAGAATATCCCTGACACCACAATTCCGTGCCATTTAAGATACCCGGCAAATAACGTGCTTGCTGTTCGGGCGAACCAAACGCAATCAACGTTGGGCCTGTGAGTCCCTCACCGATGTGCCCCCACACGTCCTGGACCACCTGCTCGAGCGTATTCTTCATGAAAAATTACTTGCTGTTCGATTGCTCGCATTGCGACCGCCGTGCGCTTCTGGCCAACCCACACAGGTCCAACCGCCTTCCGCGAGTTTCTTTTCCCATTGCTTTCGTTCCTCTGAAAACATGTGCTCATCGCCAGGGCCGCCACGAAAACGCAGCTGTTCAAATTCACCGGTTAAGTTGTCTTTCAACCACGCCGCAATTTCTTCTCTGAACTGTTCGTCTTCTGCTGAAAAGGTTAACTTCATACGAGTTCTCCTTTGTTGTCTGTATCCGTTGAATCAAGTAACGCACATGCAATGTGTTCTCGATGAATCGTGGCATCGCCTAAAAAGTGTTGTGATGCTTTGGCGCGTTTGAAATACAGATGCACATCGTACTCCCACGTAAACCCAACACCACCGTGCAATTGAATCGCAGTGCCTGCATTAAAGAAATAGGTGTCTGAGCAATGTGCTTTTGCCATGCTCGACGCTTCCATCAATTCAGCCGCTATGTGCGCATCGCCTGCCTCACCCAACAGCACTTCTTGGGCAACGCACGCGGCGTAATAGATCGCAGAGGTTGCCACTTCAACCTTGAGCTGCATGTCCGCCACTTTGTGCTTCAACGCCTGAAAACTTGCGATGGGACGGTTAAACTGTGAGCGTTCTTGCATGTACTCAACGCTCATGTCTAACACGCGCTGCGCACCACCGGTTTGCTCTGCGGCAACACACACAGTCGAGAGTTGATCATACGCGCCAGTAAAGGCCAAGCCTTGGCTTCTGATTGCATGCAGGAGTGTGCAGATACAGACACATTGGATAACGTCACATGCGCTAATTTACGTGTTTGATCGACCGTTGGCAGCAAGTTAGCTTGAAGACCATCCGCATTGCCCTCAACAATGAATAAGCTGATGCCCTGCTCACCCGCTTGTACCCGCCTCACGAGCGGCCACGATCATAAAGTCGGAACTGCAACCATTGACTACATGACGATACTCGCCATTTAACACAAACGCATCACCTTGCTTGGTGTACTGACACGAAACGCTCTCAGCACCCCATGTGCCCGATGCGTC
>CANNZV010006734.1:0-15654 GCA_947561585.1 Caprella mutica | reverse complement strand
CTCTTTTTAATCTCCTCCATACTCTTTTTAATCTCCTCCATACTCTTTTTTTAATCTCCTCCATACTCTTTTTTTAATCTCCTCCATACTCTTTTTTCATCTCCATGCTCCTTTTTTAATCTCCATGCTCCTTTTTTAATCTCCATGCTCCTTTTTTAATCTCCATGCTCCTTTTTTAATCTCCATGCTCCTTTTTTAATGTCCCTGCTCCTTTTTTAATGTCCCTGCTCTTTTTTAATGTCCCTGCTCTTTTTTAATCTCTATGCTCTTTTTAAATTCCATGCTCTTTTTATTCTCCATGCTCTTTTTATTCTCCATGGTCTTTTTTAATCTCCATGCTCTTTTTTAATCTCCATGCTCTTTTTTAATCTCCATGCACTTTTTTAATCTCCATGCTCTTCTTTTAATCTCCATGCTCTTTTTTAATCTCCATGCTCTTTTTTAATCTCCATGCTCTTTTTTTAATCTCCATGCTCTTTTTTTAATCTCCATGCTCTTTTTTAATCTCCATGCTCTTTTTTAATCTCCATGCTCTTTTTTAATCTCCATGCTCTTCTTTTATTCTCCATGCTCTTCTTTTAATCTCCATGCTCTTCTTTTAATCTCCATGCTCTTCTTTTAATCTCCATGCTCTTCTTTTAATCTCCATGCTCTTTTTTTAATCTCCATGCTCTTCTTTTAATCTCCATGCTCTTCTTTTAATCTCCATGCTCTTTTTTTAATCTCCATGCTCTTTTTTTAATCTCCATGCTCTTTTTTTAATCTCTGTGCTCTTTTTAAGTATCCATGCTCTTTTTTAATCCCCATGCTTTTTTTAATCCCAATGCTTTTTTTAATCTCCATGCTCTTTTTTAATCTCCATGCTCTTTTTTAATCTCCATGCTCTTTTTTAATCCCCATGCTCTTTTTTAATCCCCAAGCTCTCTTTTAATCCCCATGCTCTCTTTTAATCCCCATGCTCTCTTTTTAATCCCCTTTTTCTTTTTTAATCTCCATGCTCTCTCTTAATCCCCATGCTCTCTTTTAATCCCCATGCTCTTTTTTAATATTCATGCTCTTTTTTATATCCATGCTCTTTTTTAATATTCATGCTCTTTTTTAATATTCATGCTCTTTTTTAATCTCCATGCTCTTCTTTTATTCTCCATGCTCTTCTTTTAATCTCCATGCTCTTCTTTTAATCTCCATGCTCTTCTTTTAATCTCCATGCTCTTCTTTTAATCTCCATGCTCTTCTTTTAATCTCCATGCTCTTCTTTTAATCTCCATGCTCTTCTTTTAATCTCCATGCTCTTCTTTTAATCTCCATGCTCTTTTTTTAATCTCCATGCTCTTTTTTTAATCTCTGTGCTCTTTTTAAGTATCCATGCTCTTTTTTAATCCCAATGCTCTTTTTAATCTCCATGCTCTTTTTTAATCTCCATGCTCTTTTTTAATCTCCATGCTCTTTTTTAATCTCCATGCTCTTTTTTAATCCCCATGCTCTTTTTTAATCCCCAAGCTCTCTTTTAATCCCCATGCTCTCTTTTAATCCCCATGCTCTCTTTTTAATCCCCTTTTTCTTTTTTAATCTCCATGCTCTCTCTTAATCCCCATGCTCTCTTTTAGTCCCCATGCTCTTTTTTAATATTCATGCTCTTTTTTATATCCATGCTCTTTTTTAATATTCATGCTCTTTTTTAATACTCATGCTCTTCTTATTTTCTATGCTCTTTTTTTATATTTAAACTTTAAAGTGTTAAATATACGGTGATAACAACATTTCTCCGTCTTGACAATCTATACTAATAATTTCCTTAGTGTGTTTATTTATTTGATGTCCGCTTCTAAATGACGGGTATTAAACATGAAGAATGTAACTATGATACGCACGGGAATATATTGACTTGATATTTAAATTCCTCTGTTTTTATTCAATTTTTTAAATATTTTTATCTATGAAAAAAGTATCAGTTTATGCAGAAAAATCAATTTTTTTTTAATTTTTTTTAAATAACTTAATAACGGGTTATGATTTACTATTGGAGACCCGTTATTTTTAACAGGCAAATACACTAGTACAATAATAAAACACTTTTATTAATAAATGGAAAATAAAAATTATTAACATTCTTTAGCTATCAGTCTTGTCTACTGTGCCGTGTCAATGGATCGGTCTGTCCATCACAAAATGTTTAAAACAGTCATTCTATCAACAGCGCCTCATAAAGTTGGTGTAAAGAAAATAAATCAACTAAACCAAAGCAACACAAATTTATAGGAAAAACTATCAATTCCTAACAGTATCATTGATACGGCTCACATTGACCAATATTAATAATTCAAAAATTAATTGTTTTGACTTTTGAGAGTACCCAGTAACCCATTATATTATTTTTTTGTTTAAAATGACATTATTTTTCCACTAAAAAACAAGAAGAATACAAAAACAATATTACACTAATTGAATTCTCAAAGAAGAAACAACAGGTACTGTATTAGTAGTAATAAAGTTTTTTTCATTCCTCAGACGCAGTGTACACATCCACGAGTAACATTGCAATGTACATTGTCTTCCCTCTCATATTTACCGTCATTATGGTGGGCTACTCCATCAAAAATATTAAAGCCGTGAGTAGTAATGTAAATTATATAATTAGTAATTGGTATCATGGATACCAATTGAAATATGTTAAATTATAATTAATTTACATTTTTTTACTTTATGATCATAATGTTCCGATAACTTTTAAGCCTGTTTCACACGCGGCGTTTTTTGAACAAAGTGCAGTATGAAAAAACGCCTAATCTAAGCGGACATACAAAACTTACGTTTATTCAGTTTTAGCCATTTTTCATTCTACATTTTCTTTGCTTCGGCATGAAAAAAAACGCCCGTGTGAAACAGGCCCAAGATATTATATTTTGTAACCGTTTAAAATTATTAAAATGTTGTAATCAATTGCATTCAAATATTTCTACGGTTGCAAATCATCATTTAATTTTTTACATTATATTTTGTATTAGGGTAAATTACGAATTATCGGACAGTTTCATATCTTAGGTCATATAAGAAAAAACGATATTACAATTGTTATTTTATTTTGTATCCATGATACCTGCAGGTATCATGGATACAAAATAAAATAATAATTAAATAACAATTGTAATATCGTTTTTTCTTATAAGACCTAAGATGTGAAACTGACCGATAATTCGTCATTTACCCTACTTTTCTTTCTATCCTACCTATTTTTTGTTCCCCAATCAGGTGCACATTTTCTCGTGCGTGACTCTTGGCTCCTACGCCACAATCCTGCCGTTCTCCTTCTACCTCGGCTCCACCCTTAACTACATAGTGATTAACGCAGTGGCTTCCATGACTGTGCCTGGCTATGCCTCGGCAGTTGGGTACCCGCCATTTCAGAAAAGTGGTGAGTTTAGTATCAAACTATTATTACTTTAATTATTATTAATTAAAATATTTTAAAGGTCCTCTCTACTCTAATTTTTATTTGTCTATTCATTCATAATACTAAGCGAATACTTGATCAATTTCTTTTCTGTTGATTTTTACTAATTATTAATTGATTGATATTTTATTTGACCAGATCTCGCCATCATGGCCTTATGGAGCGTAGTGGCGGCGGTTGGCTTCACCATTCAGCTGTACCGGGAGAGAAATTCCCCGCCTTTTTACCCTCCAAACCTCCAATATTGGCGGGCAACCAAGAACGCCGGGAAATTCCTCTACGAGTCCACCTTCAAATGTTGCTATCGTATGACGACATGCAGTCGTTACTACGATTCTCCTGAAAGCAATACCGACGATAGGGTGCCCCAAGGCGAATACCAACGGGTGTCCGACTCCAATGGTGTTGGTGTGAGTGTAGCTGATGGTATCTTGGACAGTGCTACCGAACAGTTCGCTTCAAGAGTACAGAGTGTTGTTGTGTACATGCGGAGGTTGGTAGGACGGGGACGGAGTGACTCCAACACCACCTACCACTCCTTCCCTAAATACCCTGACGATAGCGACGAAGACAATCTCGAGAACAACAACGTGGGGGTTGGGGGTAACAACCCTAACGATTCTGCTCTTGGGGGTGTCCGCGTTGATGATACCCCTACCGTAAAGGATAAAATTGTCGGAGGGTTGACTTCTTTCAGAAGCAGGGTTACCAATCTCTTCCGACGAAGAACAGACCGGTTGGTAACTGACGAAGATGATTTATCGTCCATTAGCTCTGACGAGGATAGTGTAGATAGGCGGGCCTATGGGATTTTCGGGGAGGAAAGTGTTGACGAAATGTCCCCTAACGATTGCAGTAGCCCCGTGGGTGAGGATCCCACACGTACCATAGATCCAATGGACGACAGACGTTCAAACAGTCAAAATTTTGCACAGTCTAGATTGGTATTAGACTGAGTTAAATATCTCATTAAATTAAAGGTTACTATTAAATATTTTCTGACATTATATATATACATTCCATGTTAATCGATCATTTTAATTCATTACCTATGTACGTTTATGTTTAACTTTACATTTAATGTATGTATTATTCCTATACTTTTATATGTACCATACTTTGTTAAGATATTGTAAATAACTATTTGATATTTTAAAATGATTTACAATACTGTCTGTCCATATATTTTCTTGTACTAAATAAATATTTAAAAAATACAATTTTGATATTTGTTTCCTCCCTGAAATATTTGAAAGTTTTAATTGGAATTAAATTATAATTATTCCGACTCTTCATTTCCCTTTTTTAATTTTTTTTCTAATTTACCTTCAGTTCAATAGCAGCCTTTTCAACTTCTGATTAAATTAACGAAAAAGAGAAGCTCTGATTTAAAAAAATGAATTGCACATATGTTCGTAAAAATATTAATTTGAAGTTAATAACAGATATAAATAATGTTAATATAAGTTCGAAGTATATTATTGTACTTTATATTTCATTTTTAATAATTTTTCTGCATATAAATTATAGAAATTCTTTAGTCTTGATATTATAATTAAATACATCACTGATGATAAAAAATTAAATTTTCTTTCAAAAACTCTACGGAAATTACTAAGAAAATTTAACTTACTTTATTAGTAAGTAGGGCTGGGACAATATGCTTTTTATGCACTAAAATATGCTTTTTATGCTCTAAAATATGCTTTTTATGCTCTAAATATGCTTTTTATGCTCTAAAATATGCTTTTTATGCTCAATAGTATACCTAATATTTTTTTTATTTAATCAATATCAACCAGGGAAATGAATATTGTTAAACTTTAGTTTTTTTTATTTATAAACTGTGTTTTTTGGTTTTCATATGTTGCAAGATTGACGATCTCTTCTCATCAGAAACCTAAAAAAAAGTACAGCTATATAATTATTGTCAAGAGCCAAATGCACTAGTTTTGGTATGAAAAAGGATTCTCCTATATAAACTATAGAGGTGATCATTTGAGAAAAATTTAAAATGTGAATAGAGTATGCTAAATACAAACTAATAATGCATTGTGATCTCACCGATTAATTTATGAGAGCAATCTACCATTTTTATAGTATGATATAATTTGATATCATACAATAGTATGATAATCTACATAATTTCTCGATTAGCAGTGTTGAATTACAAGTAAAATTTTAAATTATTTAAGAATATACAAGGTTCTAGTGATAATAGTCGTTTGTGTATTATTCTTACTTTCAAGCTACAAAGTTTGCATTTCATATCTCCATCAACCTCTTACAAATCTGTGAAGTCAGAGAGCAATCTTGCTCGAAGTTGGACTTTCTCAATTTAGGTATGGTGACAATGTGGGTTGCGAGATGTGAAAGACAACTCTTCACACCATTAACTAGATGTGACTTTGTATGTTACATTAATGTAGTAATACAAGAATTCTTCCAAAAATACACATTTAATACATGTTTTCATTAAAATATTATCCATACATTTGTAATTGAAAATTCCGTATAACTTATTTATCAACCACCTTTCTGTGGATAAAAGCATATTCTTTTCGGAAAAAGAATATGCTTTATTTTATGAGCATAAAAAAATATGCTCTAACGATAAATATGCTCAAGAATATTCTTTTATGCTTAAAGCATATTGTCCCAGCCCTATTAATAAGTATAAATTTTAAAATAATTTATTATTACACCGGTTTATTTGGTTTGAATTAGCTTTTTAACTTACTTATTTAGCACTCTACATGTATCGAGACACCGATAGATTACGGCAGAAGTGCCTCGTCTTCTACGATGTTTCCGCTAGAAATAATTTCTACTTCACCGTTTTCTTTCGTTGAGTAAAAAGTTAAAGAAGAATTTACAGGTGAATGCGCGATTAGAGGAGAGACTGAGGTAATGTAGGTGGAAGTAGGCACTGGAGTAAATGTAGGCACTGGAGTAAAGTAAGTAACGTAGGCACTTGAGTAAAGTAGGCACAGAAGTACTGTAGGTAGAGGTAGGAACTGAGGTAATGTAGGCACAGGAGTAAAGTAGGTAGAGAAAAACTTGAAGTATTGTAGGTAATGTAGTCACAGGAGTAAAGTAGGTACTGGAATAAAGTAGTTAATGGTAGGTACTGCATGGTGTAAAGCTCATCGTGACTGGATTGACGGAGTAGCTTTTCTGCATCCATGAGCATTTGTCACAGATTAGTGGTAGGTGACTTTGTTCATGAAGCCACTTTTCTTTCTGATTGTTTCTTCCAGTCCCTTGTATTTAATTTCTATTTGACGTCTTTTGGTTCATTAACAGACGTCAAACCCCCTAATTAAAATAAAAACTATATATGACATCCATTCAATAGTTTTTAAATATTTCAAAATGTAGATAATTATCACTTGATAATTAAACGATAATCTGATTATTGATCCTATGAACTATTTTCAATCACCACATGTAGCTATTCCAATTCAATTGATTTCATTTCAGAATTAACTGTATAATACCCCCCCCCCCTTCTTTCTCCCTCCACACGCATCATCCCCCCTCCCTGCACATCAAGCACACACACGCAGCGCACTCCTCCTCCTGCTCACACGCATCACACGCTCGGTCTAGCGGACTCGGTACCAGATGACGGCACTCGAAAGCACCCAAGCGAGACGCCAGAGAAACTTAATTAAACTTCCAATGCTGAGACATGTTGAAAAACAGGTAACAGATTTCAGAACTGAAACGAGGATTGGATGCTACGGTACCAGGTGGTATGGCGTCAACCGACAATTGAGCCTAGGACAATTGGGCCAAAGGAAATTGGGCCCCGACAATTGAACCCAGGACAATTGGGCCAAAGGAAATTGGACCCCGACAATTGGGCCCAGAGCAATTGAGTCCAGGGAAATTGAGCCCCAAGGCAATGGAGCACTAAGACAATTGAGAAAGGTGCAATCGAGCCCTAAGACAATTGAGCCCATGACACTTGGGCTCATAGAAAAATTATGGCAGCAGTCACAATATAAAAGAAGTGTCAGTTTGATATTACAGTAGGAATGGTCTTCAATTAAGGTAATAAAAAAGACTCTAATACAAGTACCTACATATAATATTTAATATCTACTAAAAGCTTAATCAATTTTGACGATTGGTGAAAGGACCTGATTTGCTTTTGCTCGCACATACTTCACTTTCTAGTGAAATCTTGATTTGCGTTACTTATACGTAAAAATATATTTTCAACGTGATCCTCCACTAATTTTACTATACGTATAAATTTAAATTAGTAGGTTGAAGATATTAAGTCTAGCCGTGCATCGCTCTGTGCCCCCCTTCAGTTGCATTAGCGCTACGAGGCAGATCTTCCATGGCACTGTTGTAGATACTCCAGACACCAGGTGTAAAAAAGAATTTCGGCTATTTCTTCTGAATCGCCTTTCTATCCAAGAAATAAAGCAGTAAGTAAATGTTAAATATTTTGTTTTCATTATTTTTTATGTAAAGGAAAAATCCTAATTCTTCAGGATGTACAGGAGTCTGTTTTAATCGGAGTCTAATGTATTAACTTAATTGAAGACCATTGCTACTGTAACAACAAAGTAACACCTCTTTATTGTGTCCATTGTCCCAAATTTTATGGGCTCAATTATCTTGGGGCTCAATTGTCTAGGACCCAATTGTCAGTGATTCGTGTTATGGTACTTAGCAGGTATTCGATTTTTTGTTGGTTATTTTAAATAGAGTATTTTGAAAATAAGATTTTGAACAGGGAAAAGAGGAAAAAGAAACAGGAAAATCTTGTAAAAAACGGAAAAAACTGGGAAACCTAAACAGGAAAAAACTGGGAAAAAGAAGAAGGAAAAACTGGGAAAAAGAAACAGGAAAAAACTGGGAAAAAGAAGTAGTAAAAACTGGGGAAAAGAAACAAGAAAAAACTGGGAAAAAGAAGAAGGAAAAAATGGGAAAAAGAAACAGGAAAAACTGGGAAAAAGAAGAAGTAAAAAATGGGAAAAAGAAACAGGAAAAACTGGGAAAAAGAAGAAGTAAAAACTGGGAAAAAGAAGTAGTAAAAACTGGGGAAAAGAAACAAGAAAAAACTGGGAAAAAGAAGAAGTAAAAAATGGGAAAAAGAAACAGGAAAAACTGGGAAAAAGAAGAAGTAAAAACTGGGAAAAAGAAGTAGTAAAAACTGGGGAAAAGAAACAAGAAAAAACTGGGAAAAAGAAGAAGTAAAAAATGGGAAAAAGAAACAGGAAAAACTGGGAAAAAGAAGAAGTAAAAACTGGGAAAAAGAAGTAGTAAAAACTGGGGAAAAGAAACAAGAAAAACTGGGAAACGGAAACAGGAGAAAGAAACAGGAATAACTGAGGTAAAAACAGGAAAAACTTGGGAAAAGAAACAGGAAAAAACTGGGAAAAAGAAACACGAAAAATCATCAGGCAATATTATTTCCCTTATTGTTTTTTTCTAAATGGTACTATATATTTTTCAATTGGCTCTCAACTATCGACTGTAAGTCATTGTATGATATTGCTGCTCATGTGTCTATTGTACATTGTAACGAACGCTATTGTAGGGAAATGTGTGCTATTGTACGGTATGAGGGGCAGTGTACGGTAATGTGTGAAGTACCCCTTAATTCACTGCAACCCTATCCAAAAATTTAGGAGTGAGAACAAAAAATTATGAAGAACACTCATCACTGTTGCGAAGAAATAAAAAAATAGGTACTTGAAATGGTATCAATATTAATATTATTATAATATTTTATATATAAAGTGATATTTTTAATCAATATTAAAACTAATTTTCAGTTATAACATATGATATGATTAATATAAATACAATTGAATTTTTATATATGATTATATATTAATTGAGTTTGGTATCATGGATATACGTATAAGTTTTAAATAATAAATTAGGTTTAAAATAGATTTAAAAAAATAATGAATAATTTTTTTTTCATAAATTGATTCTATAAATAAGAAAATTGTAAAATTAGTAAATTAAAACAGAAAATCATATATGAATTGAAAGAAATTAAAGGGAATAATTTCGAAAATTGAATTAGAAAAAATTTACAAGCGAAAAAATAGAGGAAAATTAGAAAAATTAGAAAAAAAAATCATAAATAAGAAAAAAAATTATTACATAAAAAGTTAAATGAAAGAATGGATTTGTAAACATTGACTTATACATGTTAAGTCTAGCCAATGATTTTGTGTATGGTAGGTATGACAAAAGATATGTAGATAGAGTCTTTGGAATCTATTCAGTTGGTATATTCATGGAATTTCTTCTTGATTTCACCCGGAATATCGGACAAAAGAATTTGGAATGGGGAAAGAAATACCAAAACTTAGTCTATTATTTATATTATTCATTCAAATTACTATTGCCAATTTGAATGAATTGTTCGTAATTTAGAAATAAAGACTATTGTTATTAAATGGAAAATGTCATCTTTTCAAGTAAAAAACTAACTAATTTTTTTTTATTGAAAAAAAAGAGTATGCAATATGAATTATAAACAATTTGATTTCTTTTTAACAGATTCGTTTATTCGTTCGAAAAAAATAAAATAGAATATATCACTAAAATAAGGAAAAGGGTATACCAACAGTAATGAATATTTTTCACAATTAATAAACTTTAAATTAGGTTTCAGAATTTGTTTTTGATGGATTTCTAGTAAAAGCTGTTATTTCATGGTACACGGAAAACTGCCAGGCGGAAGACTGCCGAAGCGGAAAACTGCCGAAGCGGAAAACTGCCAGGCGGAAAACTGCCAGGCGGAAAACTGCCAGGCGGAAAACTGCCAGTCACTTACTGGCAATTTAATGACTTTAGTCAATAATAACATTTTAATTTATGAAAATGTTGTTCGCCCAACGTTAAGGAGTTAAGGAACATTCATTTTTCCTTAGTATACAAAACAAAAATAATAGTTAAATGTAGACAATTTATTAGAAAAATATGTAAATCTATAAATATTAAAGATATAAATGAAATATTATATAGAAATTAAAAACTAAAATCTTTCTTAGAAAAGGTTTATAATACTAATAGAAGAAACAAAGAAATATTAGTATTAGGGACAGAGTACAATTTCTTTGTTTACACAACGCATCTTTAAATTATCAGTTCATAACGCGCTAACTGTCTAATTTTCTTTTATAATTTGAGAATTGAACAAGCCTTTAAGCTTAATATTCGCTTGTACTCATTATAAAACAACTTCGATATATGTTTGTGAAATATTTAGAATTTGCAACACAACATCTATGATTATTAAGCATCTATTACCTACCAATAGTACCTAAATCTATGACAATTCCACTCAAAAGAATTGGATTGTACATTAATTAATAATACTTGTTACATATATATAAATGAATATTGTAAAAATGAAGGAGTTATTGACATGGAGAATAAAAATGTAAATGTAATGAATATTGAACATACATATATGTTGATTTAACATACGCTTAATTTATTGTATAATTTAAGATTAATTAATTATAAGAATATCTAATTGGCAATTAATCACAAATCAGTACGCGGGGTTTATAGTTTGCTTTTGAACCGAAAGTTAAATTGCTGACATTAATATAGGAAATTAAAAACAAGGGACTATATACGTAACTTAACATGTTTTTTAAAATGAACGTGACATAGCAAATAAGTATAAAATGGTAATTGTTACTTCCTTATGTGTACTGAAGTTTGGTTTACTGTGTGTTTAATAAGGTAGCTTTGTTGAAATATAATTTTCATTTGGATATTAAGTAATCCAATATCTATATTTTTATTACTATAAAAATGAATATCCCCTTAACGAAGGGCTGACGCCGTTCTTTTAATTAAAATGTTCTTTGAATGTGTTTATAACTAAATAATAAAAGTAAAAAATACATAAATTCCCATTAAGTGAAGGGCAGTCTTCCGCCTGGCAGTTTTCCGCATGGCAGTTTTCCGTCTGGCAGTTTTCCGCCAGGCAGTTTTCCGGACACCTATTTCATATATTTTGATTACCACCAATAGTTGTAAATAAAGTGCATAGTGAAGAGTTAAAACAACCACCAATAGTTGTAAATAAAGTGCACAGTGAAGAGTTAAAACAACTACCAATAGTTGTAAATAAAGTGCACAGTGAAGAGTTAAAACAACCACCAATAGTTGTAAATAAAGTGCATAGTGAAGAGTTAAAACAACCACCAATAGTTGTAAATAAAGTGCACAGTGAAGAGTTAAAACAACTACCAATAGTTGTAAATAAAGTGCATAGTGAAGAGTTAAAACAACCACCAATAGTTGTAAATAAAGTGCACAGTGAAGAGTTAAAACAACTACCAATAGTTGTAAATAAAGTGCACAGTGAAGAGTTAAAACAACCACCAATAGTTGTAAATAAAGTGCATAGTGAAGAGTTAAAACAACCACCAATAGTTGTAAATAAAGTGCATAGTGAAGAGTTACAACAACCACCAATAGTTGTAAATAAAGTGCATAGTGAAGAGTTAAAACAACCACCAATAGTTGTAAATAAAGTGCACAGTGAAGAGTTAAAACAACCACCAATAGTTGTAAATAAAGTGCATAGTGAAGAGTTAAAACAACCACCAATAGTTGTAAATAAAGTGCACAGTGAAGAGTTAAAACAACCACCAATAGTTGTAAATAAAGTGCATAGTGAAGAGTTAAAACAACCACCAATAGTTGTAAATAAAGTGCACAGTGAAGAGTTAAAACAACCACCAATAGTTGTAAATAAAGTGCATAGTGAAGAGTTAAAACAACCACCAATAGTTGTAAATAAAGTGCACAGTGAAGAGTTAAAACAACCACCAATAGTTGTAAATAAAGTGCATGGTGAAGAGTTAAAATAACCACCAATAGTTGTAAATAAAGTGCACTGTGAAGAGTTAAAACAACCACCAATAGTTGTAAATAGAGTGCACAGTGAAGAGTGAAAACAACCACCAATAGTTGTAAATAGAGTGCACAGTGAAGAGTTAAAACAACCACCAATAGTTGTAAATAAAGTGCATAGTGAAGAGTTAAAACAAACACCAATAGTTGTAAATAGAGTGCACAGTGAAGAGTGAAAACAACCACCAATAGTTGTAAATAAAGTGCATAGTGAAGAGTTAAAACAACCACCAATAGTTGTAAATAGAGTGCACAGTGAAGAGTGAAAACAACCACCAATAGTTGTAAATAAAGTGCACAGTGAAGAGTTAGAACAACCACCAATAGTTGTAAATAGAGTGCACAGTGAAGAGTGAAAACAACCACCAATAGTTGTAAATAAAGTGCACAGTGAAGAGTTAGAACAACCACCAATAGTTGTAAATAAAGTGCACAGTGAAGAGTTAAAACAACCACCAATAGTTGTAAATAGAGTGCACAGTAAAGAGTGAAAACAACCACCAATAGTTGTAAATAAAGTGCATAGTGAAGAGTTAAAACAACCACCAATAGTTGTAAATAGAGTGCACAGTGAAGAGTGAAAACAACCACCAATAGTTGTAAATAAAGTGCACAGAGAAGAGTTAGAACAACCACCAATAGTTGTAAATAAAGTGCACAGTGAAGAGTTAAAACAACCACTATAGTTGTAAATAGAGTGCACAGTGAAGAGTGAAAACAACCACCAATAGTTGTAAATAAAGTGCATAGTGAAGAGTTAAAACAACCACCAATAGTTGTAAATAGAGTGCACAGTGAAGAGTTAAAACAACCACCAATAGTTGTAAATAAAGTGCACAGTGGAGAGTTAAAACAACCACCAATAGTTGTAAATAAAGTGCACAGTGAAGAGTGAAAACAACCACCAATAGTTGTAAATAAAGTGCACAGTGAAGAGTTAAAACAACCACCAATAGTTGTAAATAAAGTGCACAGTGAAGAGTTAAAACAACCACCAATAGTTGTAAATAAAGTGCACAGTGAAGAGTTAAAACAACCACCAATAGTTGTAAATAAAGTGCATAGTGAAGAGTTAAAACAACCACCAATAGTTGTAAATAAAGTGCATAGTGAAGAGTTAAAACAACCACCAATAGTTGTAAATAGAGTGCACAGTGAAGAGTGAAAACAACCACCAATAGTTGTAAATAGAGTGCACAGTGAAGAGTTAAAACAACCACCAATAGTTGTAAATAAAGTGCATAGTGAAGAGATAAAACAAACACCAATAGTTGTAAATAGAGTGCACAGTGAAGAGTGAAAACAACCACCAATAGTTGTAAATAAAGTGCATAGTGAAGAGTTAAAACAACCACCAATAGTTGTAAATAGAGTGCACAGTGAAGAGTGAAAACAACCACCAATAGTTGTAAATAAAGTGCACAGTGAAGAGTTAGATCAACCACCAATAGTTGTAAATAGAGTGCACAGTGAAGAGTGAAAACAACCACCAATAGTTGTAAATAAAGTGCACAGTGAAGAGTTAGAACAACAACCAATAGTTGTAAATAAAGTGCACAGTGAAGAGTTAAAACAACCACCAATAGTTGTAAATAGAGTGCACAGTGAAGAGTGAAAACAACCACCAATAGTTGTAAATAAAATGCATAGTGAAGAGTTAAAACAACCACCAATAGTTGTAAATAGAGTGCACAGTGAAGAGTGAAAACAACCACCAATAGTTGTAAATAAAGTGCATAGTGAAGAGTTAAAACAACCACCAATAGTTGTAAATAGAGTGCACAGTGAAGAGTGAAAACAACCACCAATAGTTGTAAATAAAGTGCATAGTGAAGAGTTAAAACAACCACCAATAGTTGTAAATAAAGTGCACAGTGAAGAGTGAAAACAACCACCAATAGTTGTAAATAAAGTGCACAGTGAAGAGTTAGAACAACCACCAATAGTTGTAAATAAAGTGCACAGTGAAGAGTTAAAACAACCACCAATAGTTGTAAATAGAGTGCACAGTGAAGAGTGAAAACAACCACCAATAGTTGTAAATAAAGTGCATAGTGAAGAGTTAAAACAACCACCAATAGTTGTAAATAGAGTGCACAGTGAAGAGTGAAAACAACCACCAATAGTTGTAAATAAAGTGCACAGTGAAGAGTTAAAACAACCACCAATAGTTGTAAATAAAGTGCACAGTGAAGAGTTAAAACAACCACCAATAGTTGTAAATAAAGTGCATAGTGAAGAGTTAAAACAACCACCAATAGTTGTAAATAAAGTGCATAGTGAAGAGTTAAAACAACCACCAATAGTTGTAAATAAAGTACACAGTGAAGAGTTAAAACAACCACCAATAGTTGTAAATAGAGTGCACAGTGAAGAGTTAAAACAACCACCAATAGTTGTAAATAAAGTGCACAGTGAAGAGTTAGAACAACCACCAATAGTTGTAAATAAAGTGCACAGTGAAGAGTTAAAACAACCACCAATAGTTGTAAATAAAGTGCACAGTGAAGAGTTAAAACAACCACCAATAGTTGTAAATAAAGTGCATAGTGAAGAGTTAAAACAACCACCAATAGTTGTAAATAAAGTGCATAGTGAAGAGTTAAAACAACCACCAATAGTTGTAAATAAAGTACACAGTGAAGAGTTAAAACAACCACCAATAGTTGTAAATAGAGTGCACAGTGAAGAGTTAAAACAACCACCAATAGTTGTAAATAGAGTGCACAGTGAAGAGTTAAAACAACCACCAATAGTTGTAAATAAAGTACACAGTGAAGAGTTAAAACAACCACCAATAGTTGTAAATAGAGTGCACAGTGAAGAGTTAAAACAACCACCAATAGTTGTAAATAGAGTGCACAGTGAAGAGTTAAAACAACCACCAATAGTTGTAAATAAAGTGCACAGTGAAGAGTGAAAACAACCACCAATAGTTGTAAATAAAGTGCACAGTGAAGAGTTAAAACAACCACCAATAGTTGTAAATAAAGTGCACAGTGAAGAGTTAAAACAACCACCAATAGTTGTAAATAAAGTGCATAGTGAAGAGTTAAAACAACCACCAATAGTTGTAAATAAAGTGCACAGTGAAAGTTGAAACAACCACCAATAGTTGTAAATAAAGTGCACAGTGAAGAGTTAAAACAACCACCAATAGTTTTAAATAAAGTGCACAGTGAAGTTAAAACAACCACCAATAGTTATAAATAAAGTGCACAGTGAAGAGTTAAAACAACCACCAATAGTTGTAAATAAAGTGCACAGTGAAGAGTTAAAAC